>JANRMT010062796.1:1055304-1071431 GCA_026402145.1 Polypterus bichir lapradei | reverse complement strand
TAGATAGATAGATAGATAGATAGATAGATAGATAGATAGATAGATAGATAGATAGATAGATAGATAGATAGATAGATAGATAGATAGATAAGCAAATTAAATGACAACAATTCACAGCTCCAATCCATGCAACCTCATATGCGTTCAAGACAGGACTATCAATTTGAAACACTGGAGCTGATCACACAGTTAACTCTAGTTCAGATAAGTAATATAAGCCTAAAAAAGTATTAGAAAATCAGGAGATTTCCAACAAGAGGTTCAAACCTTATAGCAAATGTGTCCAGGCAGAATAGTCTCCTCTGGAAAGAGGAAAGATGGAGCAGAACGGTCCAAGGGAATGAAGACTCGACGAGTGCAGAGGGTGTCACAAGAGAGGACAGGTGAAATAAACTGCACCATAGCTTGCAGGACACCAAGATTGTGGGACATTCCCAACACATATATAAATATGCACTTGGGGCCTTGGAAGAACAAAATGAGCAGAAGGGTTCATTGGAAAGGCTCCTAACAGAATGTTTATATGAGTTAGATACAAATAATGTACAAATTTAAATTGGGTCTATATGGGGCCAACTTTTCTGAGATAGCTCTTACCATTTTAAAGAATATTTTCATCCTTCGTCAGTTACTTTTTTAGCATTTTGGTATGTAAGGGCCTATGAGGACTCTATTTTTCCCTTTATATTCGTTGTTGTGTAGTCCTTAATAAAAGGTCTTAAATTCAATACACTTAACCACTCTGTGGTCAGGTACTTTAGCACTTCCTCCCCCTTCCCATCTACATCTATAACCGCAAGCAATTAGACACAGTAAAGAAACTTTCAGGAGTTAGGTTACACAATTATTTATGTATTATTGATAATATGCCCAAAAACATTAATGAATTAGCATACAATATGAATGTTGGCAAAACAAACCATTACAGCCTAAGTAGCAATGCATCTTGTGTCCATAGGCAGCTCTGACCTTTGAATGGAATACTAAAACAGGACAACTGCTTGTCTCAGTATGGCTGTCAAGACAGAGTTGTCTTCTTCATGGTCTTCCCTTCATGGTGAGAGAGAGAGGGGGGTAAGGCAAGGGGACCATGATAGATAGATAGATGGGCTATTTAATGTACCATTAGAGCCGCCTTTATTATTACTAAGACAAAAACAACTATGACTGTGTAGGAAAACTAAAAAGAAGGCTGGTGAATCAAAGCAATTGTAAAATTTCACAGAGACTTTACTGGAGGTCACTGCCATCAGTGTTGCACATTAATACAAACGTTTAATTAAATCTTTTATTTAACACTAAAATTGGATATGTATATATATGCATAAACTCCTTCCTTTCCTTTCTTCCTAGTGCCATATGACTTTTCAATAAGAAATATTGGAGATAATGATTAAGGCTTTGATATACAGTATCTCCTGTAACCTTTTTTTTTGTGTGTAAATATGTATTATCTAACTGCCTTACCTTAACCTTTCTTGTTTCTATTTGTCTGTTTTCTCTCATTCTGTCTGTTATTAGATGCAACTGAGAAGGCAAATTTCATGTTTTCTTGTGTAAACATCACTAAATAAAGAAACCTTAAATATGGGTGTCACAGATGGCCAGGGTCTTTGTCCGCCCGGGACGCCTCTTTACTGGACTGCAAGCGTGGCCAGAACAGCCCCCATGGGTTGCAGTGGTGCCTTGGACTCCCGCAGGGCTTCATGGGAGATGGGAGTTGGATACAGCCCTGTTGAGATCTGGGGGTGCCACCAGGGGGTGCTGCAGCTGCTGCTGAGCCTTGGAGAGCAGCTGTTCCGCCACACCAGGAAGTGCTGCCAGAATTAGGTCAACGAGCACCTGGAGCACTTCCGGGTGCCTTATAAAAGGAGCCAGCAGCCACTACTCAGTGAGCCAATGTCAGGAGGAGGGAGACAAAAGAGAAAGTAAATTGAGAAGGAAAGTATTGTGCAGTGTTCTGTTTATTGGGACTGTGTGTGCCTCCTGTGTCGGGTTAAGCGCTGGTATAGTGCCATCCCTAATGGGATTGTGGCCTGAAATGGAGAGTCACTTTATACAGATCTCCTGTGTTACTTTAAAGTGGCATTGCTGTGGTCATGCAATCTTATCTGTAGAAGGGCTGAAATGGTGTCTGGTGCCAAAAAGAGACACCGTGACATTTAGAAGCCTGGTTAGTCATTTGGGATGTCCAAGCCCTCCTTTGGCTCTACTGACTCAGATGACACTACACATAAGATGCACACTTAAGTGTCAAATATGGATGTCCTACCAGAGCAAAGGAAACCCAGTTACATTAGTTCTGCTGGCCAAGTATATCTTCTCAACATGAAAGAGATAAACAGTAGCAATGGTTAAGAAGCACAAATAGGGAATGAAATGTGCTCTTTTAGTCTTAAAAGGCATAAAGAACAAAATATGTAAAATTCGATTCACTAGAAAAATGACATGATTTTGTTATAATTGGCATCTGTATACTTGTCAGATTGCAAATCTTTAACAACTTCCTGCAAGACAAAATTCTGAGAATAATTTGACAGACAGCAGGAGAAATTCTTTTGATGCAGGAAGTTACTACCAGTGGGCTGCCATTCACTGTTACATGTTGGGAAAGATGCAGAAAAGCAATCCTTTTGTGCATCTTAGGAGTTGTTGAAGAAGGCAGTAGAGCGTCAGCATTGAAACAGCGTGGGCTATATTGGAGTGTTAGTCTTGACCAGAAAAGGCTGTGTTTGGACCTAAATCAAGATTTCAAACATCTTTAAGGTCATGATAAAATGAAGCCAGCAAAATTCTTTCAGTAAAATAGTAACTCTCATGCTCAATGGACATGGTATAAATTATTGGGAAGTTCACTGAAGTTAGTAGCCAGAAAGCCCTGGGATGTATGAATTGGGAACAAACTACCGAGTCATGTTGTGCAAATGACATTCCTGATGACTTTAAAATGATATCAAAGTGAGACGTTATACCAACTCAAGTATTCACAAGCCAAAATAGGCTGGCGGTGATTTATCTTCTCTCGTTTCTCAAAATTCTTATATTCACTGCAACAGAAATATTTTATCAGTAGCTTATATGAACATCACATAGCATTCAGTAGGCTGTGAAGTTCAGTACTATTACATACAATACACTTTCATTTTACATTTCCACCATGTTGGTTGAAGAAGACTAATCAGAACACGTTTGCTTCTGAACTGAAATCTTTCAGCGGTGCATTTACTGTAATGTGGTTTATCCTGTTATATGATAATTTTATATGAATCATTTTTTTAATTTATACCTAGTCTATAGCAAACAATTTTCTTTTGGCAAGCTCTGCATTATGCACTACAATATATTTGAAAAATACCTCTAATTGTGGTAGTGCTTAGCAAATATAATCTATAATCAAAATGTAACTGTAATGGAAGCTTTAAATGGTTTTGCAGTCTTATATGAGATTTGTTTGATACATTTCAAACATTTATTTGCACATGTAAATATGGCCAGATTAAATAGAGGGGTTCCTGGGCTAGAGACATTTGAGGCATAACCTACACAAATCATGTACTATGAGAGCTACACACATCTACACTGAGGTGTCAGGGCCACTCAGAGCAAAATAAATGACTACTACAGAGTCTTAGCTTTAAAATTAAAGAACAGAAAAAATATGCACTCATTCTTTGAAATTATGGGAGAAAAAAGCATGCTACAATAAATGCTTATATGTAGAAAGTAATCAAAAAATATCAGATTTTCATTTTATGGTGAAATGAAAAAGAAGAAAATATTTACTGTCTTGCCGCAATTTGTTGATTTGCTGTAACCACATTGGCAGACACCCTGGGAGGAGTGACACGTGTCACACTAGCTTTACATAATGTCATGAAGCGCTGGGTTGGGTCGGAATTGGCTTAAGCCAGCCACATGGTCAATTTTCAGAAAATAATTTGGTGAATAAGGATGGCAGCAAGCCAAGCAAATTTGATGCGAAAAATGCTTGTTATAGGGCCCGTGGCTAGGGCGCCGGTGAGCCCTTGCTAAAACCTGGATATGCATATAAAGGTAGAAATATTAGGGACTATATGGCCTGAGAAGCAACAAACAGGCTTTTCAAGTGTAAATATTCAGAGCCAAACTACAAGCCACAATAAAGATGATAGTCAAGCACAACACCTTTAAAAAAGCAAAGCAATAATTTGAGAAAATGTTCTGTTTATAGAGGAAAGAAGTATAAATGGGAATGTTAAATATTGCAATATTAATTGGTCTAAGACTTGTTTACAGCATTTAAGTAAGATGATAAAAAGCGCAGCTAACACACACCACTGCTCAATGACTGTCACAATGGATCACCTTTCCATTTTTGTAATTGATTTTTTTAAATTTGTCTTCAATAACAAATGATAGAAATCAACAAGTCAAGTCAAGCTGGGGAGCATGCACTGGTACAATGCATTGCCTCACCCACTACACAGTGAAACAACTCAGGACCCTGGTTTTCAACCCCTTTAGGCAGATACGCGGTCCAGTCCCACCCTCCAGAAATGACCCTCTATCTGCCGCAGCCAGGTGTTACGTGGGCGACCCCCTTGGCCTGGTCCAGCCACTCGCGTCCCCAACAATGAGACTCTTACGAGCCGGATCACCCTTGGAGAAACGCGCAACATGACTGTAGTGCCTTAACTGACACTTCCTCACAATGCAGGTAATGTGCCTCATTCAGGACTCCATGAGCAACCGCTCATTCGACACAGAGTCAAACCAACGGCACCCAAGGATTTTCCAGAGAGACACGGTACCAAAGGAGTCCAGTCTTCGTCTCAGGTCACTGGATAGTGTCCATGTCTCGCAACCATATAGCAAGATGGGAGGCACCAGGACTCTAAAGACTTAGACCTTTGTCCTTTTGCATAGATATCAGGAGCACCATACACTCCTTTCCAGCGACCTCATGACCCCCCCCATGCTCTCCCAATCCGTCTACTGACTTCATCAACAATCATGGAAAAAATAACAGTCATTGTAAGCAACAAGCCCTTCACTCCACCTCCCTAAAATAATAATAATTCTATATATCGCTTTTCTCACTACTAAAAGCTCTCTTCTGCAAGGAGGACCTGGGGAGCGAACCCTCAATGTCCTTACTGCAAAGCAGCAGTGTTAACACTGCGCCACCTGTAAAAGAAATCCTTAAAGAACAGAAAGTTGACGATGTCTGTGTCAGCTGGTAAGAGAAACCTGACAGATACAGCGAGCCCAAAAGCAGAAAAAAACAAAAAATCAGAAAAGAGAAGAAATAGGGCTTTAAAGTAGTAACATAACATGAAACCAAAGCCAGCCAGCTCCATACCAATTACACAGCAGCGTGCAACCTCTCTATATTGGAGCCAGATGATCTGTGCCACCAAATGTTTGAGTAAGACAACATTAAAGAAAGAGAATTTCCATACGTTTACAAAAAGAGCGAGAAAGAGGAAGAAAGTCTAGAGATTTCCAAGGAGCAGCTAAGATTAAAAGTGCAGTGATGGTATGTGGGTAGAATAACCTCCGCTGAATACAAGTCAGGGTAAAAGCAGAGAGGGCCAAGTGAAGAAATATATGAAGCAAAGGGGGAAACAACAGTTAACATTTGAGCTCTGTCCTACTTGACTTCACCAGCCAGTCAGCCTTTGAACTTCTTTTTAAAACTAAGCCACCCAGCCACATCTGAAGAGCCACATACTCAACCAGCAGAACAAGAAACACGTCACTGATCCTGTACTACTGACTCTTGTTGTGGTAAGGTGTGCTGCCTTCATGTCTTTGTTCCGTGTTATTAATACTAGCATTACAAATCAAGGCAGTTGCTATTATTCTTTAATATTTGGGTGTTTGGCCCTTATAATCACCTTATTTTGTGTAAGAGAAAGAGTTTGGACTACTAATAGGCTACAAGATAAAATAATTCACTTTTCAATAAACATGCACACCAAGAAAAATATAATTGTTTCTCTTATATACTCTATGTCAGTAAATATATGGCATTTTTAAAGTGACCTCAGACCTTTCAAGTTTATTTATGTGAGCAAACTCAGTTTTATTAAATGTAATCAATTGTAGTGTGAAGGAGTGAATACATCAAATTACATACTGTACATTAACAAGGTTGATTAGTTTGTAGAGCCGGAAGTAAAAACAGGAGGCACTATAACCCTCAAGAAGCGAATCCGTGCACACCTTACTAGAGCACTGATTCTCTGGAACTGTATATCTGGTTAAAAATAGCAGTAGCTCTTGGGTTTTTGTGAACCTGTTTTTTTTTTTTTACTAAACAACATCCCTGCTGGTTACAAAAAGAAAAAAAAGAAAGAAAGATTATACCACTTGGTTACTTAGGCAGAGGCGTATTATACGCAGACTTTAGCTGCCGTCCTCATTTACATAATGAGCATGTATGCATTTGTGGATCACTGCTGATGAATGAAAAACTAAAATTACTTTTCCCAGCCAACAGGAAAACATACCAGAGTACATTTATTGTTGCATCATTTGCCCTTCTGTTTTAAAAGGAACACCTATTCAACATATAAAACTCCAAAAACAAGACACCAGCAGATAGGAATGTGCTTTCATCACGCTACAAAAAAATAACTGGCTTCAGTTCCAAATAAAATTGGTGCTGATTCTCCTCCTGACGATACATTAAGCACTTGTGGCGCCTGACAATATTTTATCGGAGTTGGAAATGTTGTTACTGTTGAACACCATATACTGTCAAATCAACCTTTGCATCTCCTTAAATATCTTAGGTCCAAACTGCAGGAGCACTCTCTTTTCTAACAAATGAACAAACGTTCAAGCACTACGCTCTTTAATGAACTTGATGAGCAATCCTTCTTACATACTAAACAATGAGCCACACAACATCAGTATTCAGTACCATTACGGGTGTCCTCCTTTCTCCATCTCCCTCCCTCCCTCCTTCTGTCTTTCTATCTCTTTCCACCCAACCCAAATAGATTTCAGTGGTCTTTGTGCTGTAAATCCTGAGTATCAGCCTACATCTGTCCCCTGGCTCTCATGATTAAGGTGCATGTCCTTAGACTAGATGGGACTCTCACGGTTCGAAGATTAATGATCCCTCAGGGCATGGCTCTGGTGCACTTCACCTGCAATAATTAACAGATAATATAAGATCTACATTTCAAGGTGATTCTTAACTCCCATATGATAACTACACACAGTGCCAAAAATCTTTCAGCAATACCCCAGTTTAGATACATGAAAAAGCTTAAAAAAAAAAAAAATTAGACTGTAATTAATATGATCAAAGGAAAACAGAAAATTGATGTAGTTGCATTTCCAGTTACAGACTTTCACTGCATGAGGAGACAAATAATTTTGGGGGAGTGCATAAGGCATAAAGGTACTAAAAAAGTAACGAAATACCCAATTTTCAAAATGGGTAGTTCGGCATTCATCAAAATTCAGCACTTACTGCCAGGGCTTGAAAAGGACAGAACAAGCATGTCCTCCCTCTCTTTGATGCAGTAATTCTACTGTATATTAGTGTGCTCAAAACTTGAAAGGGGAGCAGAGCCGTAGTTTGCTTATATCAGTGTCATCAAAACTTCAAGGGAGATCCCCTACAAAGAACTGCTCCCAGTTCATCGAAGCAACATTTGTACATTAGTGTGCTCAAAACTCCAAAAGTGGGACACTTCTATAATATACATGTAACAGCAAACTCAAAACTCCAAGAGGGAGATGTTCTCCAGGAAGCTGAAGACTGCAGAGGGGGTTGCAGATCCATCACTGTAGGTAGCACTTTATTAGGCATCTAACAGTGGCTGAGGCCTAGGGGCTTGTGAGCAGGCCCACCAGCGAACCTCAAATTGACTCTGGAAGAATCGGGGAATAGTGTGATAGTTGGGTTGCTTCTCATCCCTTGGTGAGCGGTGTCAGACAGCACATGTGTGTTCATTTTAGGGGAAAGACGCAGCTGTGGGCCAGGGTTGGGTGAGTCAGCCATCATTTGCTTCAGTAGTTTCCAAAATTTTGTGTGTCACAGAAGGAAGACTTTACTGGTCTTTTATTGCAAGGATCCAATTTGGCTCCATTCTTGAAGACTGGAGTCACACTTGCAACTTTCCAATCCTCTGGTACTTCTCCTTTCTGAAATGACTGATGAAATATGCCTAATAAGAGTTTATAGATGGCATCTTTCACTTTTTTCAGTACAATTGGTAAAATCCAATCAGGTCCAGGGGATTTAATCATCTTCAACAAACTGAGGGCTTGAAGCACATCTGTAGTTTGTAGTTACGGCCAAGAAATTGTTTTCATACAGAATGAGAGAAAACAGTTTACGATATAATAGAACATAATGGAGACCAGTTCTGTCCAATGGAAAACAATATGAAAAACGTTCATTGTGAAAAAGATAAAAATTCTGATATTAATTGCGCCGCATAATCCACATCTGCACTCCACTTGAATTATCAAAACCTGAAAAAGCATGCATTTTTTGCTACAATGTTATTAATACTTCCAGAAAAATAAGAACAGAATGTAAACAGGAAAGGCACATTCCTGCAGTTCTGTGCTTTTGAATTGTCCAATAAAAGAGGGGTAGAGGGGCCTGAACTGAATGTAGTGCTCCTTAAATGTCTTCTGCCATTCCAAGCGCATTAATAACACTGGATCAGGATCCATTTCACATGTGTGATTTTCAGTGATACCTCCGATGGCATTCAGTACAGAAACAGCGCATATCGTAGACTTTCTCAAAGACTAAAGGGAACACTCCATCCCAATTTTTTTTTTTTTAAATACATTTTACTTACTCCGTTTAGTTTGTAGTGATGGCCAGGAAAATTTTTAATCTCGAGTTTTTATGCAGTTTATGATATAATGGAACATAATGAAGACAACAGCCTTATATCCAACAGCAAACCATGTGAAAAACAGCCATGGAAAAAATAAAATATTTCAACTTACTTGTATACAGCCACCATTCCATCACACTCAGTGAGCTTTAAGTATTTAATATATATTTTAAATAATACTGAAAACTTCATAATTAATGTATATATTTCCTAATGTTAATAATGTAAAATGTAATGAAATGGCAAATAAACTAAGATAAGTAAGCTAAGATAAGGCCTGCCGATAACAGGATAAAAGACATTCTATCGCTTATACAGATGTTAGAGAAAATAAACATGAGGCTGATCGACAACAATTTAGCTGCACCCAGGATACTAGGTCTGTGACACAGCAGCATTAACAATCCTGCCATCATTGTACAGTTCATGTTTTCATATATTTTTTTTTTTAACTTATAATGTCTTCCTTTGAATAAATGGATGACAATAGGAACATCTGTCTCTTATAGTCTGAAGCCATTTTTATTTTGCTTGCATGCCATTTGCCACAGTTTTGAAATAATAAATCCCCATTTGCTCTTTTTTTCCCAGTTTGACACTCAGCTGTTATCTGCAGAATGATCTGAACAGCTGTTCAAAGTACACAAGTATTCTCCACTCCGAGGTGATACACAGGGCAATCGGATTTTAGAGGCAGCTCTTTGTCCTCTTACAAGTTCTACATTTCTTTTTCCTGTGGTATAGTTAACAGGCTCTGGTAAAGCTATTACCTGACATGGAGGATGACATATTACAGAGAAAGAGAGAGAGAAAGAAAGAGGATGAAAGGCCTAGCTATCGATTTTAAATAGTGTGCTCAGTCTGAGCATTTTGGTACACTGCTGAATGGCTCAATCACTTGCTTACTGTACTTTTAGTCATAAAAATCCTTAATTTGTTCTATGCTTTTCCCCCACATGCTATTTACATGCCTTACTGAATGGTTCATTAGAATAATCTTGATTTTACAAACACAAGGAGACACACTCAGCTCATGAAGCTCATTTGGAGAGGGCAAATCCTAAATGATCCCACAAGCGTTATTAATCCAAATATTAATTACAAATAACAGAAAAGTGGGTTTATTCAACAGCACAATTTCCATTGTCTATGGCTGTTTATGATGCCATAGCTCATAACACACTTGGCTTGAATTAGTGCCTTGTGTATGTATGTTTTCTCTGCTTAGCTGGAACATCTGCTGAACTTAGTGGCAAGATGCTTGGACAAAGGTGGTTTACAGCAAAGAGCTAAAGGTGCTGGTAGGAACACTCCTCAGAGCTCAGGTTTCTGAAACTGTCTGCATGGATTCTAACACAACCTAGATCCTGCGATGGAGTTTACTCATTCACTTTCTTTCAATTGCCTTTCTCTCTCTAATTGTAATGGCAGCATCCTTAACTGGACAAGACAACCCAATCCACTGCAAGACTTTCTAGTTCAACCTATGAAATTCACAAGAGCTACTATGCCAACCAAAAGATATAACCCCTCTTGTGATCTTCTACTAGTAGGGTATGTCTGGTAAGACTCCCTCGACCCTTCATCTGAGGTGTTCAGAAGGCATACAAAGAAGGACCAAAAAAAATAACGAACATTTTTTTTTGGAGGCTGGAGGGGCGTTAGTTCCGACATTTTCCTCTAGGTGCATGTACTAGACTACCCTCTGCATCATTTGGCCAACCAGCATCCTTGAAGTGCTCAAGCAATTGCGTGATGCAGTGTGGAGAAACGACCCGAATTGTAGCGATCAGACGAGTGGCTTCTCATCACGACAGCACTCCCCCCATCACAGCATTGAGTGCGTGGCAGCTTCTCACAAAAAACGGGATGACAACAGTTTCCTACTGCTCCTACTCCCCAGACCTAGCACCCTGCAATTTATTTTTATTTCCAAGAATGAAGAGGACCCTTAAAGGAAAGCATTTTCAGGATGAAGAAGAGGTCAAGAAGCAAACAGCGGAGGCACTCAAGGCTATCACTTTGCAAGAGTTTCAGCACAGTTTTGAACAATGGAAAAAGCAGTGAGACAGGTGTATTGCATCTCTGGGAGAGTATTTTGAGATTGATTCCATTTTGGAAATGTTCTGAAAAATATATCATTTTCTAAAAAAAAAAAAATTCTCGTTATTTTTGCAATTTTAACATGAGTTGTGAGCATTCAAATAGTTTGCCACAGCAGCACAAAGCTCTGACACAATCGTCTAGCCATCACAATTAGGCCCATGTCATAGTCACTCGTATCCTTGCACTTGCTTAATTTTTCTGCTTCCAACACATGACCTTCATGAACTGAATGTTCACTTGCTGCTTAATAAATCTCACCCACTTGACACGTGCCATTGTAACAAGTTAATCAATATTATTCACTTCGCCTGTTAGTGGTTTTAATTCTGTGGCTGACTGGTGTTGTGGATATTTCATGCATTTTTGTTTCATGCATATGAAATATTCATTCTAATTATCTTATTTTAGGGTACTTGCAGTATTGCTTTACCATATGTTATTCCTTTCAAAGGCTGAGGGCCTGACTTGTTGGGAGAAGATCAGAAAAACAGATATAGAAAACGGGACTCCTAGAAGAAAACATGCCTCACCAGAGAAGCAAAGGGATCCAATGGCTTCAATTAACAATCCAGATGTATATGGTGTTTGGTAAGAATTACACAGGATCTCCTTTTTAAAAAAAAAATCATGTATGTATGTGTTGGAGATTGATATGGTGGTCCGACAGAGCCAGCATCCTTGTTCTGAATTCTGTAATCAGTACATTGTGTTTGTTGCATTTCCACATTCTCCCCTTGCTTACATGGGTTTTCTTCTGGGTACTCAGGTTACCCCCCACATCCCCAAAAGATGTGCCAGTTAAGTTAATTGGCGATTCCAAGTTACCCCTGCATGAGTTCAAGTGTGAATGTGTGCATTTGTGACCTGCATTGGACCACTTCCCTGTTCAGCACTGTGTACTGTCTTATGATTGTGTTTGTGTATTTATTTTTATTGTATTTTTGTAATGATTATCCATTCCATTTTGAGTAATCTAGAAGTAATATTTCCCTTTTCAAAATGTTACTAAACCACCTTCATTTAATGCCGCAGAGATTTTTTTTTTCTTTTTCTTTTAATAAGGGCATGTTGGAAGCTTGTTTGTCACAGAAAGGTCAGCTGGAAAGAACAACGTCTACTTGCTCAATTTACAATCATTAACACCGGCGACTATGTTAGGCAGCTGGTTTAAAAACCCTTAGCCGCCCTCTTTCCTTACATCATGTTGCGACTGTCTGTTCCACAGAAACCAAAAATAATTGGGTCAGCTACCACCGTGTCTACAAAAACCTCTAACACCCGTGCAATAAACATCTTCCCTGCCCTGTTGTCTGAAGACACAGAGATGCTAGATCAGTAACACGATTTAATATCCAATGTAACACCTTGCTGTAAACCTGTGGAAATAAGGTGGGCTTTTTTCTGTTATGCCTATGATAGCTGCCAAGAAAACCCAGCAAAATGAAATTGGCCATGGATTGAAGGCGCACAGTTTAATAATGGAATATTTACAGCAGCCTGCCCATCATTCAGCAGAAGGGCACAGCACGGTGCCCTCGGCATAATTATTTCAGGTCAATGTGTCTGCCTGTGGCTCTGCAAACCAGAGGGAATTTCAGCAACAATAAACTGCTCGGCAATTCTCCGGCTCCATGATGTACAGCTAGACAAGTAAGTGTCTAGTTTGGGGAGTGTGGGTGTGCCAAGGTTTTCAGTCTTTATTAAATGATTCTGCCCTTCCTAATGTGACTGACCAATGCATAATGCATGGCATGTATTTGGCTTTATCCTTCACAAACTTCACAGATGACGAGAACTTCTGCCATTCTGTTCAAAAACTGTGTTTACTTGAATGACTTCTTTAAGATAATTCAGGGACTACTTTTAAAGGCTACAATTTATTCAGTCCTTTGCCACTTCAATCAATATATTTATACCAACGGTACATTACACAGATTAAAATTCAAATGCTTTAAACAACACTGATAAAAAAGCATTTGGCTCTCATTTCTTTTTTTACATAAAAAAAAAAAAAAAAAAAACCTCACAGACTTGGATTCTTTAGATTAAGAAATGCTACATTTGAATTATTCTCAATCCTTAAAAAAAAATAACAAAAGATTTAAAATGTATAAAATCAAACACCAGCAATCATACTGCTGCACCACTCCCTTTTTTGAACCAACTCTAAGAACAATTTCAGCCCATCTCCAATATCTTTACACATCATAAACCATAAATATCTTTCCATTCTGCCAGCATTTCTTTAGAGAAGTAAAGGCTGCAATAGAACCGAGAATTTTAAGACCAGGGCCACAAAAGTTCATTCTGACCCCCTGCCAAATTATTCCAGAAATGCAACTTTGATCATTGTCTAGGTGATGAAGCATCTTCCCACCTTATCGAGAAAAATGACGCTGCTTTATTTTCTATGTGGTAAATCTCACTATTGTACCTTTCAGGCTACTCTGACAACAATTTTCTTTTTTTTTTTTTTAAGCAATTGTAGCTAAAACGATTGCCCTCTGCTGGAATGTAGCGAGGAAGACTGTGAAGAAATCCAAAAAAGGAGAGCATGAGGTGATAGGGATATGTATAGAAAGAATTAAGGAGTGACAGAGAGATTTGTACATATACTGCAGAACTAGAAAGATGAAACTGGGGGAGACACTGTCAGACCGGTGGCATGACAAAAGCACACTGACAAAGGTGCAAAGGAAAAACGAGTGCAGCAAATTCCCCATGGAGTTAGTTTTATTAAGCAGAAATATATTATTTGTATCAAAATAGAATAAATTAAATGAAAGTATGAATAAAAAAAATTCAATGTGAAAACAAACACTATACACAAGTGAAGAGAAACCAAAAAATCATGTAAATAAAAGCATAACTGTACTCTGTAATGCACAGCGCAGCATAACAGGTAATCCCTCGCAATAAGTCGAAGAGCAGCACCCATCCATATGTTGGTATTGTCTGGTGCAGGTGGGGATTAAGCTGGATGGATCTTTATTTAGACATAGGAGAGGGAGGCATGGAGGGAAAGTATCTATAAGCTCTTCAAGAGCAGCAGGCACATTATCACAAGGGACAAAGCTTAATGGTAACAACATCGGAAAGGTGCTACATAAATAACATGTACTATTACTATTATTAAAATTTAAATATGCATGAGAGGCATTTCATCACTTTCGTTAAAAGTCAACTAAATTAAACTCCTGCACAAAAAACAATCCACTAGTTGTGTGCATGTGCTGTTGTCTGCGTTTTCTCTGTTCATCTATGTTACTCCATGCTTTGATCTATGTGAAGAAAGTGAATCCTGACAAGACTCCTGCTGAAAAGCATCTCCATAACATGCTGTTATCAAGATGATAAGCCACACATACCACCTGGCTTTCATGCAACAGACATCTCCTTGAGGGTTATCAGACAACACAACTTCCTATCTATAATACCCCTGAGGTGATATTTTTCAAATACGTTGGGCTAGGATGATTTATTTTCTTTAATGTTTTAGCCTGAGCTTTTCTCTTGTTACACTCACATAAAAATTCACCTTGCAAAACGGCTTGCAAATCGTTGGGTATTGTAACGCCATTGGTGTTATGATGTGATGTAGATGGATGCTTTAGTAAAAGAGAACAGGAGGGGACAAGATAAAAGACGGTGTTCTTAACATAGAACATTTTTTACTTAGTATCCAAACCACATTTTACAATTAAGTACGTTCTGTTGTTGTGCTATTTTTAAACAGTGGTCCTTAAGGGTGAGTTTATACTTCACTCGCAGAACGTGTACACACATGCATCATGGCTGACACGCGTTCCCAGCGTTCATTTGATAGGTCCTCTGAGCACGTCCTCAGAAATTAATGCGACATGTGCGCGAATTGCAGTACCAGCAAAAAAAAAAAAAAAAAAAAAAAAATCGGAGGACACAGTGTGTTCAAGTTGGAACGTGACGTCATAGTCTTTGTTTACTATCCACATGTGACAACAAGCCGCTATGGAGGTCCTACAGGGTCAATCATGCATGCTTTGATGTTTGATGAATGGTTCAATGTGGTGTAGAAAATCATCAAAATTAAATGCTGACATACAAATGTATTTGTGGTGCTTTTCCTCATCTGTTTATCACATAGGCAATACAAGCGACGCAAATTTCTCATCATAATGACACAATACATTTTACTTTTTTTTCTGGCACCTTTGCAACAGCATCAGACTGTACAGTAGTGTATTTGAACCACAGAGAAAATAATTTAGGGATGCAGTGAAGAAACAAAAGGTCTATTTTCGTGACTTTAATCTCATAGTGTATTTTGTCATTAAAGTAGAACGTCGTAAATGTCATCTTAAAATCAACCCAGTTGTTAATTACTACGTGCTTCTGGGTATTCATCCTGGTCCAACAGCAGCAGCAGGCAGTGATTGCCACACAGAACACATTCAATTTATGAAATTCCAGCTCTCTGCACATTTAGAATCCTTAAGATTTATACTTGATGTCACTTTCATGAGGAAATGTGTTAAAGCACTTATGTTACATTTTATAGATAAACTAGCAAAATACCCGCGCTTCGCAGCGGCGAAGTACTGCATTAAAATTTTTATTAAGAAGAAAATTTAACCTTTTTAAACTGAGGGAAAATATGCCAATAATTATTTGTTAAGGATCTCTTTGTATACCACGTTGTCAGTTCGGCCCTCCGGTTGTAACATGACCAAGCTGTGTGCTGAGCTTAGTCTTGAGCATGCAACTTACAGTTGGCCATGTGAACAGTAATCTTGTCTCAAATCTCACAGCTTGGATTGCTGCTGTCATAATCAGTTTGAGGTTCATGGTTTGTATCAATTACGACAGTATTTGCAGGACTTGTATTGAAGTGACATTCGGCATCTGTCAAGCGTTGTAAGCTTAAACATCAAAGTGTCCGCTACTGAAATCGTCACCTGTGAATGTAAGATGTTTAAGAGGCATTGGCGGTTGTCGAAAGGTGTCAAATATTTGGCCATTTCGGTACACTTGAAAGCACCAACCGAACAATTCAGCGGCAGCCATCAACTCACATGCAGAACCATAGGTGAAGGGCTTAAGCATTTCACTCTTCTAGTGCTCCTGTGTAGTATAATTATCTCCTGTACCGTCATCAGTCCACACCTTGAACCTGTCCCAGTCATT
>JANRMT010062796.1:1006129-1054904 GCA_026402145.1 Polypterus bichir lapradei | reverse complement strand
GCCTACCAAATTTCGTGAAGATGGGGCCGTAAATAAGAAAGTTCAACATGGCGGACGTTGTTGACCGTTATGACCGTTATGCGTAGAATTTCGAAATGAAACCTGCTTAACTTTTGTAAGTAAGCTGTAAGGAATGAGCCTGCCAAATTTCAGCCTTCTACCTATACGGGAAGTTGGAGAATTAGTGATGTTGGAAAATTCAATATGGCGGCTGACAGTGGCGTCATACCACCGAAATAAGTAAGTACATTGGTTTTGGTTAGCTCAGGGAAGCCACCTACCAAATTTCGTGAAGATGGGTCCGTAAATAAGAAAGTTCAACATGGCGGACGTTGTTGACCGTTATGCGTAGAATTTCGAAATGAAACCTGCTTAACTTTTGTAAGTAAGCTGTAAGGAATGAGCCTGCCAAATTTCAGCTTTCTACCTACATGGGAAGTTGGAGAATTAGTGATGAGTCAGTCAGTCAGTCAGTCAGTCAGTCAGTCAGTGAGGGCTTTGCCTTTTATTATTATAGATTATTAACTTCATTTAAATAAATAATACTGTTAATAATTACACAAGTGGGAGTGGCGCGGTGGCTGAGCTGTAGCGCTGCTACCTCGCAATTCGGAGTCACATCCCTTGTGTTCCCTGCTTGGATTTGCATGTTTTCCTGGCGGGTTTCCACTGTGTGCTCCAGTTTTCCTCCAAGCATCTGCAGGTTTGGGAATTTGTGATGCTAAAATGACGCTAACGTGTGTGTGCCTCATGCCTGATGCTTGCTGGAACAGGTGCATCCCTGGATTGATAGATATAATCATTAAACTTCCATCCTTTTCATAGATATTGTGGCAAGGTGTCCTGGAAATGTAATTGATGCACACTGCAGCAAAGCCGAGCGTTGTTTTCTCATCATGATGATCTCACACACTGCCACTTGGTGGAATACACCAGCTTTACATAAAGTAAGCGGGGTAAGTATAAACAGTACATTGCTTGCGTAGCATAAGCGTCCGCAGGTGCATGTGTCGCGTGAAATAAAAATCCGGCCTAAAAGGGGTTTCTTTGTTAGTTGGTGCAGTGCTTATATGGGCTAAAAAAGTTAAAGTCTGTCTATTGGTCATTTTAAACACCCGCTCTAGATTCATTCAAGGTTATTCATTCAATTAAAACAGTTCAATTCTGACATAAGTGAATTCCATTAACAAACTTTGTCACTTATTTTTGCTCCACATATTGTATCTGGAGCAAAAACTTATGCTTGCCATATATTTTTAATTAAAGAATTTTTGTTAAACATTTTTGACATTTTCCATTTCATCAGAAGCTTCATACAGTTGGTAAAGACATCAAACTGAATATAAGTCTAATCACTGTAGGTGCGTATGCTGTTAAGGGTGTGACTTTTCACATAATCCCACTGTGGTAAGAGAGGTTTGTGCTGCTGTGCATTTTAAATAAATAATAGTGAGTCCCAGATTGTGCAGGGTCAAGGCGGGTGCAGATGTACGTGGTAATGTGCAAACGCCGTTCCAAGGCTGATTGGGGTTGTCAACTGATTGTGCATTCACTTGCAAACATGAGCAGATCGGTCAAGTGCTTCATGCACACCTTGGAGCGGCGGATTGTAGCACCTGCACAAAGGAAAATGCACAGTAAAACCAGGGTAGACAGAAGAGTTCAAAAACAAGAGTCCAGAGGTTAAGAGGCAGGATCATGGCTGAGCTGGTTTGGCAGAGGTAAAGCAAGTGGTCAGCAATTGCCCCGGGTGGAGCAGACGGATGGCACTCACAGGGGAAGGATTGCTCCTGCTTAGCACTCCAAGACCACAAGCAACAAACCGCTCTGCGTGGGCTCCTGTCAATGCTGAGGGATGTTGGTAGGAGACTGGTGCAGGTCTCATGGGTCGCTGAAAACACTAAAGCGATGGCAGCGAGGGACACTAGTTTGGCCTGGGCCACTCCGGAAGTAAACAGATGAGGAGGCTGGGGTGCAAGTGCACATGAAGGTTGACTGCACTTGTTGGAGAGCAACTCTTACTGTTGAGCAGACCATGAGGCACACAGGATGGATGAACACCCCAGCCAGAAAACTAGTCATCCCAGCCAAAAAAGGGAAGGAGATTGCACCTGGACTAGGCAGCCCTAATGGGTGGAGGGACATCCTGGTCAGAATTAATGGTTCCTTACCCGGGTGAGAAGCTTCAAATAAATGGATAGGCGTCCTGACCGAACCTGGATTTCATACCTTCCCCCGGCCACAACAGAAGAGGACAGGGAAGGACTGTCTCTGGGGAATGTTTATATCCCTCAGGTGTTAGATGGCAGCAGCCTTCCATAGCAGTGCCCATTTGGGAACCAGCATGGAATGCCAGGCGTTGTAGTCCGGAAACACAGCCCTGCTGGGATCAATGGGTGCCACAAGGGGGCACTACGGGGAGATGCACTCCCTAGAATATGGGACTTTCATATGACCCGGAAGTACTTTCATGGGGCGGTGGCCCTGACACCAGAAGTACTCCCGGGTCCTCAATAAAAGGGACTGCACTCCCTTATTTAGGCAAGTCAGAACTGGGAGGACGTGGAGCAACACTTGACAGTACAGTGGTGAGAAGAGAGGAGGATATTGCAGAGAAAGAGAGTGATTACTTTTGTTTTGTGTTTGCAACATTTTGGAGGTACTGTATTCAATAAACCATCCATTATTTGAACCCAGAAGTCTCTGTACGTTTGTGTTGGGGTTTGGGCTCACCAATGCCCCCATTTCCATCATGTTAAATATATATTTATATTTTAATAAATATTTTACATATAGTATACACTCTTTATTTATATATTTATGCAAATATTAATGTATAATTAATGTTCTTCTTGTTGTATATCCCAATGACGCAGAGATCTTTATAAACAAATCATTATGCCAATGTGGGATACCCAGTCATTCATTTCTTAAACCCATTTAATCTAGTTCAGGGTCACTGACAGTCATAATCTACTCCAGTCTTTAGTGTGCATTTTAAGGTATTTTTATATAGCCCGTGTTTCAAGGCCTCTTTAGGGTATATTTTTCTGCAATTCCCCAAAGAGAAATAAGATAGAAGAACAGGTGCTTTCTAGTCATTTGCAATTTCAGGACATTCATTTTGGCTTCTGAGAGCATAAAGATAAACATGCTTAATGGCAATGTCTGCTGCCGCCAACTACACCATAATCTAGGTATTGACATTAAAGCCTTTTTCCCGTAATTCAAACACCTGGATAAAACCTCATCAAGAACACTGAAAAAAGAACTGCAGTATTAACACAAGCATTGGAGACAAAAACATTCAAACTGAACACCCCATGTGTTATTGCCTTTGTTGTATTCTGTGCAAAATAAGTCGAAGACAATAAAAGCAGTTGCCACTTATGTGAAATTTTAAACCACATAACTCTGTGATCATTAAAATGGCTTTGCATTAATATTTTGTGATTTGTGCTTTCAAAGAGTTTTTCAAAACATAAATTCAGAGTCAGATCAACCATCAGATTTTCTAAACACCACCCGTGTACACCTTCATAAATATCAGACGTGACCTTAATGATATATTATAAATCTGGAATATTTTTTACAAAACTATTCATATTTATATCAAGTAATTGTTAAATTTAATAAAATAATACATTATAACATGAATGTTTGTTTTTACTCCTATGTGCCATCAAGACGTGATACTGCATAAATTGTAGCATGGTAAAAACTCCGAAGAGATAGAAAGAGCTCTATTCAATACCATACTGCCTTGAATCCTGCTTCAAGAGATAATACCAAAACAGTTATAACATTTGCAGTAATGTGATTACTGAATTTGTTATAACACATCAAAATAAGGCTACTATCGTTAAACACCCGGCACCAGCTTGAAAAGCCTTAAGTAGCTCCATACGTAGAGTAGATGTGAACAGGGAGACATTAACAGATGTTGCACATGGGCAAGCAGCTGGCTAGCCGCACTTCTTAAAAGATTACTTTTCTCTTTTAATCAGTAAAACTGATTAGTGTTACATAATAAAGCAAGTACTTTCTATCACAATCCATTAAACACGTTTTGTGTTTTCTTGTTAAACTTTAACATTCTCAGTAATGTTAATTCTGAAAATGAGTAAATATAATTATTCCATATTCAGATTTTGTTAAAGAAATTGCTTGTAAACAGAGTTCCAACAAGGCCTCAGTTGTGAGCCTATCACAGAGCATGTAGGCATCTGTTACATGTAATCATATTACACATACTTCACTTGTTTTAGAGAAATTACATATTTAACTGAACTATTTTAATTTGTGTGTTCATTTAATGGGACACAGGGGTTATTGTTTAACAGAAAAAAAAATCATAACAAATTAAAAGAAAATGTAAAGTGAAAAAATGAAAACATACTATGATACATGATTTTGTTTTTAAAAGTACTCGTACATTTTAAAAGATTCTATTATAATTTAGGAAATATTTAACTTTCAATGGTGATTAAGTTTATGTCAAAACCTATTCAAAGTTTACAGATACACTTCAGTGAATATCTACTGCAGCTTCTGCCTATGACTACGCAAAAATGTCTTCTTTTTAATAACAAACTTTAAAGTTCAAAGTTTAAGATAATCAGTTAGTGAAAAGACAAAGTATCAGACTACCAAAATTAAAGTGGATATTTTTCATCAAAATTAAGGGAGAGAAATAGCCATTGTGAACCTATCCATGGGAAACGTTCAGTTTTAACAATGTAACAAAAAGATTTTGAGGATTCATAAACAATACTCACTCTATGTTCGATTAAAAGCTCCCTTCATGTATCAGTTATTTAATGACAAGTACAGTAATATTGTACAGTATATATATATTTATATATATATTTTACCTTGGGGCATGTGCTGTGCTGTGATAGAAAGTATAACACAAGATGAAGAAAAGGATCAAGAGGAGAGATGTACAGGTAGTTGGGAGAGATCATAACCATGAGTTCAAAAATATAAACACCAAAATGCTTTGATGTGTAATAAAAATCAAAATAGAAAATGGAGTCAAAAGTCTGTTAAAAAAAATACTTATTGACAAAAATGCAAGAATCAATGGGTGTAATCCGTAATCTCGGACAAAGACATGATCTTAATTACGAATGTTAACAATGTTATGGGTGATAACCAAGGAAACCTGTAAACAATAAGGCAGTGAGTACAGGTAAACAAATTGGTGATCAAAAAATACAAATGAAATTACAAAAGTCTTACAGGAATTTCAGAACCAAAAACCAACATAAGAAATTGAATCCTAATGTTCAAAAACCCAAATAGGAAAACCATGAAAAAAATTAAATAAATTAATTACACAGTACCAGTACCATTCCATAAAAGAATGTTTATGACAGGAATCAATTGAAATGAAGCTTGCATTGTGGAGGTTAAATAAGAGAAGTTTTACATGCAGTATTTGGTTTGATTTTTCCATTAATTTTCTGTATTGTTTTTCCCCATTAGTAGGTTGAGTGAGGAAGGCTAGTCTTCCATAACCCCAGTTATAAGTCTCTCACTCAAATGTAAGCACCAGAATTAAATGGACGGATATATTTCAGTTTATGAGCAAAGAGGCAAACTTAGTTACATAATAATGTTATACATAATGTATATCTTTAACACTAGAATTACCAGAGCCTACGAAAAAACTTGTGGATTTACTACTAAAATATGAAAAACGTTTCTGTTTTAACAATGTGTTTACACAGATTATTGTAGAAACGGAACAAACATGAAATGTATGTGTTCCAATGATATAACGGTCTATTATTTCCACTCTAAAACTCCAGCACTTCACTCCCAGATAATCAATCAAGGCATGAGCTGGGAGAGCTTTGTGCACATTCTGTGGCGGTGGGGGGATGAGATACCAGGCTGCTTGCTGCTTGTCTTTATCGGAACATTTACAGGACAAAAGACGCTGACGGAGAGGTGCAAACGGATTTAAGGTGGGCCGGATCTACGAGTTTTTTCGTAGGCTCTGGTAATTCTAGTGTTAATATCCTTCCACATTTAAGAGTGAAGACAGTAGATCTCTCTACAACAGCCCAGTATACACAGTACACATGAATTCCTGCTGTCCAGTTTTAGTACATTAGCAGAGCCAAATGCACATTGTAATGTAAATGAAAGGAGCCAAACATATACATACACATCGGGAAAGAATGTACACATGCAAATTCCACAAAGGAAGAGACCAGCTAGTGGTATTGACAAACTGTAGTCTGCTAATGAACGTTTGTGCCAGCAAATTTCGCTTCCTTTAGTATTGAAGGGGTTAAAATAGGATGAATGCTCCAGAAGCATTCCTCCAGAAAAAAAAAAAAACAACTTTGATTGGCTCTCCAACCATAACAGCAGATTGACTGAACATGAAACTGCCAGAAGAATTAAATAATGATCCAACAGAAGAACATATAGAAGATAATGGAACATTTTTCAGTAAAAGCTAACTTTTCACTCAGAATCTCTTACACATTACACAACTGTTGTCAACTCCAAAGACCAATTTACGTCAAGCTAAATATATTTTAAAAGCAAACAAAACTATTCTTCCTTCATTCAGTCTGTTCTATTATCAGATGGCTCCCACATGAGCAGAGCAGGTGTTTATTTTTTGGCAGCTTCTGTCTTTTTTCCATATATTGGAGCACAGAAGCAAATTTAATTACAAGCAAAAGGAAAAAAAAAATGTTTTTTTCAGGTGTGAATTAAAACACTGGATTCAATTAAACTGGCAGGCGAAGTGAAAAATGAAATCAAAGGTGAATTCAGCAACCTATAACTAATACAGGACTTGCAACTGATTTGTAGCATCAAACAATACAGAAATAAGGAATGACAGCAATATTATTAATCTGTATAATACGTCATCTTTAATCAGACTTGTTTTGGGTGGTGGTTACTGTCCATTTACACATTCTCTATATGCGTCAGTGCGGCCTTTGATCCATAAACCCCAGTCTTTTTCCAACTTCCCCAAATATGTGACATTTATAAATTGGCCCTATTACAGCATCCCGTCTAGTGCCCAATGGTGTAAGGAAAGCCTCAAGCCCCCATAAACCCCAATGACCCTGATTGATTAAGTGTGTTTGAGAATGTATTCATGTCAATAAAGTGATAAATATATTTAAATTGATCTATGAACCTTCAACCAGGTTTAAACAAGAGGTCTCACTTAATTCAATTAGCTCTCCACTACTCATCTGTGTAGAATGCTAATTATTGGAGACAGTGCATTCAGACTGGACAGTCCCAATCTGGTCCATTATGTTAAACAGATTAATGAACTTTAATTGACATAATATTTATTTCCCAACTACACAAATTAGAATTTTTCATATGCTATGTACAGTTTAAAAAAAAAAAAAAAAAAAAGTTTGCTCTGTACTCAGTTGACTATTTCAATGGCTAACACTTACTAACTATTTTGTCAACCTACTGCTTTAATGCAGGGCATCAAAAACCAGAGTGACTCAGAACCTTATAATTCAAAGGCTGCTGTCAGGACTGAAGCAGTGACTTCAGCTTCTGTTTATAATATCATAGAACAAGGGGGTGGCCAGTCGGCTTACACCATTAAAACTGTGAGTATATCTGTTAAAAATTATCTTGGAACAGAACTGTGCTAACTAGACATTGTGTTACCGTTTTGGTTACATCTCAGCTCTAACACCTATTAACCTGAGTTCCTTTATATAAAACCACTGTGACTGACTTCTGTTTTACTGCGTCGTGACCCTCATTTGTGTATTTATGTAAGTTATGTTTCAGCCAGGTTGTGCTTCTCGACTGATGTTTATTTTATTTTTGATTTATTTATTATTTCTGATGTATACTTTTTGTGAAATTTAAATTATTTTTTGGTTATTTATATTTTAGTCTCTATGTATTTTGTGTTGCTCTCTTGTGTTCCTTGTGTTTTTTGGTTGACACCCCAATGCCACTGCTAATGGACCACCTTCAGCTTGTATACTGTGTAGGCAGACAGCGGTTCCTTCACTGGGGTATTGATTGTTGTTGGAAGAGTGCATTTCTTTTCTAAGTATTTGATCTTCTGGTTCTTGGATATATTTGCTTCTGGGTTCATATCCCTTTTGTTATTTCTAATAAATTCCCTTTTTTTGTTTTTTTTTCTTCTAGAAAAAGACCTTCCTAGACAAAGGTTTTATGGTTCCTCTCTCTTAAAGAGCACTTTTGATATTTTTGCATATTTTGGGTTATTTTTTAACTTTAAAAGCCATTTCCTCAATTTGTACTGAATAGCCCGAAGCCTTCTTGGGAGTCGGGAGGTCAGGCTGATGAGGGTGAGGCCTATTCTAGGCAGGCAGGGTGGACCTGGCCTGGCCTCTGGAACTTTTACGTGGCTTCAATCCCTCTTCCCTATTGTAGCACACTCAAATCATAACCAATAATGTCAGGATTTGCTCCTCACTCTTACTACAATATTTAAGAAAACTGTGTAAATACTAAAATGCAAATACAGGGGAATCAAGATGAGAGAATTGTCACAGAAATAATATCAGGGTGAGCATAAAGGCATACCTTATCCTGCCAAGCCTCAACAAATAAAGTGAAACACTTATGTTCAAAACACACAAGAGAGCCCTGAAGAGTTAACTAAAGAGATGGACACCACTGGAAGCTGACAAACCACCTGTAAGGCACAATATAAGTTGAACAGACAAAGACATTTATGTTATGAGTAGATAGCATGACGTCAAAAATGTTGATTTTAAAAGAATTAACCTGTATTCTGATGGAACTATACATGCACTGAGCCCTAATAATACATATATATTTTGTATTAATCATTTAAGCCTATATAATACAACAATTCATGACAGCTGAAGAACTAAGAAAGCATTTCCCTTATCTACACATATTTCCTTATTTAATTAAACAACTACAGTCTCTGACAGTTTTCAAAGTCTTCAAAGAAGATTCTGAAGAACAAAATCTTCAGAGTGTATTGCTGTGATACTGACTTTTAAAACTAAGTACATTTAATGATTTTTGGAAGTCTATCACTTCACTTAAGATCTCCATAGCAACTACTAGAGCATTACATGGAGAATCTTTATCTTAAAAATTCAGTACAGGGCTTTCAAATTCTCCATGAGTAGTGATTTATATAAGACAACCATCATCCTTTAAAGCCATTTTCTATGTGGATTCACCGATTTCTGGCTTTTTATATTTTCATGCATAAAGAATGTTTTTTAGACCCCGGAAGGACATTATAAGGACGCTGGTCAGAGCTGAGTTCAATAAGGAGATTGACAGCGATATGTGGAACTTCAGAGAGTGTGATGATGAGGGGGTTCATGTGTCCTTCAATTTATAATATGCTTGTCGTCAACAATGTGACTGAATTTTGGGGCCAGGGGACATCACCTACTGATTATTTACTATAGAACTTATTTATATATGTGGGGAATGCACCATAGTATCACATTTATATATTGTGAAGATGAAAGAATTTACATCAGGCAATAGCAGTTGCTAAATTAGCTGCATTTTACTGTATAAAATGACACATTAATGGTGACTGATTTTTAATGAGTTATTCATCTTTACCAAAGTAAATACTTACTTGTTTAGCATTAATAACTACAGATATTTAATCTGAGTTGCACTTTTATTATGGCATGGTGGCACAGAACTGTTTTGGGGATTTCGTACTTCGACCAATGATGACATCCATTGCATTATCCAACAATAATCAGGCCACTATGAAGGCTTCCTCACGATAGTAAAAAGGAGGAAGCTAAAGTTGTAATGTCTGGTCATTAAAAGGGGAAGAAAAATAAAGTGGGTGGCCAACATCTCCAACTGGACCCAGATGATGTTTGCCGAAATCCACATACTGGCACATAGTCAGCAAGTGTGACAATAAATGACTGAATGTTAACCCCTAAGACCACACTGCGTCAAGAGACCGTAAAGAAATAGTGACAGAGGCACAGAATATAGCACCTTTGTAATCAGTTACCCTGTGCCATATTGGCACTGTTTTTTCCTCTTATATGCCAAAGATAGGCTTGCTAAGCTAACTTGTAGCTCAGTTTTAGACCATTATAACTAATGCTAAGTGTGGATTAAAGCAGGTTCAGTGTGTAGATGTAGTTATAAGTAATAAAGAAACTAGGTCCAAGAAAGAAAATATTTTTTCCGTAATTTCTGCTACCTCTAATATATCTATGTTTTAGTAACATAGTACTGTAAAACTGATGTATGTACTGTATAAAGTCCTGGTGTTTATGTAATATGGAAAATGTATTTAAGAAACAGTATTTTTCACTGTAAATGAATAATATTTACATTTTAAATAAACTAGTTTGCCAGGAATGCATGTGTGACACCCTGTGTAGTGGGAATTGGGATCACCAGCCTACTCTCTAGGTGTCTAGTATGTGGGACTGAGCGTGACCAGGATGATGGTGTGAGACAGGGAGACACGGACACAAGAAGGGTTGGGTTTTTTGAAAAATAAAGTGAGGTTTGATTTACAGGTGTACTTAAAGAAAAACAAAAAAAATGTCCTGTGGAATTTATATATCAATACAAAGTCCAATACCGCAAAGGACACACAAAAACAGTAATTAAATGTAGCCCAAAAATAGTGACTATATACAGTATTTATAGTGCTGACAAAGTCCCAAATGAAAAAGAATAATGCACACAAACTAGTGAAAACCATATATATATATATACACAAAAGCAAAATGTGCAGCTGTCTTCCTCCACAGTGATCCAAGTCAGGAAGCTGCTCCTTCAAACAGTATATAGTACAGGAGTCACCCAAAAATATTCAAAATACAGAAAAAAAAAAAAGTGTATATACAAAAATAAACAGTGCACCAATAACTGCAACCCAATAAATACCTCCACCAAAGTTAATCCAGAGATATTTACATATACAAGAAAAAAAATATTTAATATTTACAATAATCACAGCACAAGCAGTAGTACCTGGTAAAGTCAAATCACTGTTCTACCAAGTGCCTTTCTCTAGCAAGATCTAGTCAGAAGAACCAGCCTCTAGAGGCTGTAATTCCTTTTTGTATTCGGCCCCCTCGCGCCAACCAATTAAACTGTTCTACTTCATCCCTCCGCGGGTACGCGATGACATGAACTCGTCTGCGAAAGGTGGCGTCTCCTGTCCCACATAATTACTATGAAAGTTTGATCAGCCGGCGCGTGCGCACATAGCTGAGCCAGCCTTTGAGACGCGGACTGACCTTCTGCCTTAAGTGAAAGTAAGCACTTTTAATTTTTTCCTCCTTCCCTGAGCTACTGCCCAGACAACTGCAAACACAGGATCCCTCTTCTAAACCGCGGCAAACTAATATTAAGGCGCTTCGCACTTTCTTTTGCTCTTATAGAGTTATGAGGTCGCGGGAGGCACGCACAGGAGTGGAAGACCAACAATGCCATCCCGGCCGGTTAACGACAGGGCCGTCTCTCCAGTCTACACGAGACCCGCCGCGACGCTCCCCAAAAATGCGCTAATATGGTCAGCAAAGACGTCTCTCTGCACTATATAAAAGAAAAGAAAAAGGCAAGTTTCCTTTTTTATACTTTTTTTGTCCTTTTTTTTCTCCCAAATAGATGCCTCTCTCTTAACACTGCAGAGGACACTAAAGTAATTTTATTTAATTGCTGGTAATGCCACAGTGTGAAGACAGCATTGTTACATGGTGGAACCTATTGCTTCCTCCCGACTCTAAGCAGGTTGGTTCAAATTCCAGCCCAGTTATCATCTTGATGAAGATACATATCGACCCCTTGTCCGCATCTGCACCCAAATTGACAGAAATATTTAATTGTAAATATTAGAGGGTTTTTTTTTCTCTGCATAACTCAGCTACCACTTACTGTTCACTGCTCATTCCATCGTCTTTTGTAGACAAAGAAGGTACCCAGTATTGTCTCTGACACATCTTTAGGATAACAAATAACATAATAGGCAAAGTAGGCAATGTACTACCAGAACAACCACAAGATATGTCATATGGCTCAACACAATGTCTGTACATTATAACAGACATTTTTTTTTAACTAGAAAAGCACAACATGACAAGCAGATGCATGTGTAATTAGTGTATGAAAGCATATAAGCCTACTATATGTGTGTTAATATGCATTAAAAACTTAAAAACATGTTAACTCGCATCTCTGGATGCACACAGGTGTATCACAGTCACAGATCAACCTATTGGATTGTGAAAAGAAAACCCAGACAAGAATTTGCAGAAACATGGAAAGAATTCGACCAAGATAAGAATCTGAAACCAGGATCCTTGAATAGTGAGGAAGCAGTCTAAAAATTTAAACACAATTTAACAAACAATAGCAGTAGCATCCAACCTGCCACAGGCAGAACTAGTTCAGTGGCACAATTACACAATAGGCAGACAGCCGCAAAAAGTAAACTTATTTTCATGGATGTTTCAGGCCTGCCATATCCTGTGCCATTAATCAATGTCCTAATCATTATGTAACATAAAATGGCATCAATGGCAGTAAAAGATTGCATACTTTTTTAAATATGCTTTCTCAAGCTGCATTACGACCCCATCTAAAGCTTCTCCTCTTCCTCATCTATATTAAATATATTATAGTTGTACTGGTTAAATATTTTCTTGTGCTTCATTCACATTCTCAACACTACAATACACTTTCAAATATACTAACCAAATCATTTACTTTGAATTCAATTTTGTCAGTGCCATGATATGAAAATTATAAACATTGTTGTTGCAACATATTTCTTAGGTATTTACTTCTCCACAGGAAACTACTTTTAAAAAATGTGAAGATTTATTAATATATATTATTTTCTCCCTCCTTCACTCTGTTTAGACAAAACCTGTTTTATGACAAATGTTCCCTTCTTTTTCTGCAGTTTTAATGGAAGACATGATATGTTTGGGGATTTGGACTTAAGAAAGAATTGCTTCAACAGGACTCAAGGGAAGGAGAGGATCAGCATCTGGGGTCACATTTGATTGGGATGGCCATCCATATCTTATGGCACTGTGTGCTTTTCTGTTGATTTTTGCAATGGTTTTCAGTTTCTCCCTTCTCTCCCCGGAGTAAGACTTATTGAATAAGAGAGAAGTTGAATGTGTGTTGTTTATAATGCCATAATCTCCCGGAGAGCTCCTGTCACACTTGGTATGTTACTGTATTATATCCAGCTGCAGTTTCTTTTATATTTCTTACTGCTATTCTCTGACATTTTACTCTGTTTTTTTTTTCCTCTCAGCTAAATGTCTGCTCTAGCGGCTCTTCTCTATCCATGATGTGCCTAACCAGACAGATAAATAATACAAAGACCACAAATTCAAAAGCAGGTGTTTAATGTCCACAAACGTCCAACTATACCATTCAGAATTAACATAAAGTTTTACTGTGCATACCCTGCACAGGAGATAATATGACCAAGAGGACTGAAATTGGTAAGAGTGGCACAATTTGCTGTTTACCTGCAGAGAGATGAAGCATGTTCACACAAGGCTCCACTATGCAAAGACATACTCTTTGAAGCTAAAAAATGAACATTGTGAAATGTAGTCTACTTTCTTGACATCTGTTACTGTAGGCTTCTGTTTGAGTTTTCTTTTTCTAAGGTAAAGAAAAAGTCACATAATCTCATCCTTTTGCAATTGCAAACCCCTCTATAGTATGTAAAATGCTGTCTGCTGAAGGCAGAAATAGCAGCAAGATGGCATAACACTGGGAACAGGCTACTAAGGATAGACAAAAACAATTTGAATAGTTTCTCGATACGCCAGTGTGGACAGATTGTGGGTAACAGCATATTACACACATGATGTACTGCAGGCATAAACTCTAAGGACACCATAGAGATCACAAAGGACTATCACCATGATCACAAAGGACCAACAGAAAGCCACCACCCAGTAAGCTTTAACACTGGCTCAGGACTTCCAATGGATAAGCCAGAGTGGACCCTTAACTCTAGAGGTGGGGGGTTGTCAGGTTGCGCTCTTTACAGAGTGTTGTCGCGCCCACCACACAATGAACCACCCAGATTGGGACCCGAGCGCAGCCATGCAACGGGCGACACCTCAGCACCACACTGTAACGGTGTGAGGTTACTTTTTACAGTGGCAGGAGTGCCAATCGTGCCAGCAACCTCTGAGTTTTTCCCTGCAAGTTGGACCTGGCAAAAAATGTAATGCCCGCCAAAGAGATTGGCAAGAATGCCCATGCTACATTTGAGTTTAAATTTGTGTGGTGAGGGTGGGCAATGGGTCTTCAGTAGAAAGGATGCGATTTCTGACAAATTAAAGAAGAGACAGACAGAGACATGAGTGTGGTGGGGAAAGAAAATGGAGGGACTGGAGTTTTATCTTTGGTGTATTAAAGAAATACACCCAAAAATAATCATTTTTTATAAGTTACTTACCTCATGTAATTTGTAGTGATGGTCAAGAAAAATGTTTTGACGGCATGTTTTCATGCAACATGGACATTAATTTTTTTTAAATAGAGTTCACCTTAGACAATAGACATCTACGGTGACCAAAACTGAACAGAAGCAAACAATATCAGAAACGTTCATGAAATAATGTTGCGCTACTTAATCCACATGTGAAGTCATCTAGTTGTATGCTCATAACATCCCAAATATATGCATTTTTACTAACATTAACCACTTCCGGAAAATACTGTTGTCCATCATTGGTCATTATAGACACCTATGCTATCAGAAATGTTATCGCCTTTTTGCATAAAACCATGACATTAAAAAATTTCTTGGCCAAAAAGTACAAACTGCGTGGGGTATTAAAAATAAATCTGGCTGGAGTATTCTGCTAATACTTTGTCATTTTTCTTTGAACACTCATGCCCTGTGATATGGTCTTAGTACAAACCACTTGTGGTAACATTTTGGCATTATTTTGTAATGAAGACTCCTGGTTTCCTTTCTGTTACCACAATTAATACACTTTCCTGTTTTTCCGCTCTTTTCATAAATGATTATCAGATTCTTTGCAATTTTTTTTTTTTTTTTTTTTTTTACAAAAAACAGGGTTGCCTGTTCAACAATTAAGCACTTCATTTGAATAATACATAAGCTTTCTTTTAATTCTACAATTGTGATACAGACAGTAATTCATTTAATTGCTACAGGCATTGTGAAATTCCTTCAGCATCTGCCTGATTGATTCACAACATCTTCCAGTTGATTAATACAGGAAAGCAGTACATGTAATATATCTGCACTCTGTGGTTGCCATACTTTTGGAACCTAAGACACTACCGTCTAGGAAAGGCAGGCTTGCAATATCAAAAATTCACTGCCTGCAACCAATCATTTTCCTTATCAAAGAAAACAGGTTGCCTGCACTTATCCAGATGCCAGGAATACAGCCCTTAAGGCGATTGACGAGGCTGTTGTGGTCAATGGAGCTGAAAACCACATTGCAGATTGTGGTAGCAAAGGCAGAAAAGTGATCACTCAAAATCTAGGGGAGGATAATTTCAGTGCTCTGGAGAGATTGAAAGTCCAAGTAGAAGCTGAGCAATCGGCAGCTGAGAGTTTAAGTACATGAACAGGATTATGGGATAAGCTACTTCAAAATGAGAAGGGAGATGCCTGGTATTGGACTAAACCGTACTGTTCTCTTTCACCTCAACCCATTCATCTACTCTCCAAACTAAATTAATGCAAATCAGGTTTAGAGGTAAGCACAAGCAAGGAACTACTGGTGTTAGATCATTACAGAAATACTCATTAACACATCCTCAATAAGTTCTAAAGGGTTAACTTAAAAAAAAAAAAAACTAACACTCATTTTGGCATGAGGAAGGAAAACTGAAGTATGTAGAAATTCCACCTAAACCCAGATTCAAACCTAGCATTGTAAAGCACTGTGAACCACAGTATCAACATGCCAACCTGTTAATGAAACTTTGAATAAATATATTTCACAAACGAGCTTTCAGGGACATGAAGCCTATCCAGCCAGAATAAATGTAAGGCAAAACAGAGCACCAGCTGCTTAAGGGGTTCACTCTTTTACTACCCCACCCTCACACTAAGCCAATAAACCTAACCTGTATGTCTTTATAGATGTTGGACTGGGAGGAAACTCCATACAGAGAAGGGGAGAACGTGCAAACTCCATGTGGACAACAGGTTTGGGAATTAAACATAATAATAATAATAATAATAATAATAATAATAATAATGCATTTTATTTATATAGTGCCTTTCCCATGTTCAAAGAAGTAAACTGCATCCTTTAGATTTTAACATTACATCACATTTGGTAAATTGTAAAACGTAACAATCACAAGTAGTTAAACAGTTTAGATTAGTGATACATGAAAACGGCAGGTTTTTTTTGTACGGACAGTTTATGTATTAAAAAGCAGAGAAATCTCATCTTACAGTACTAAAATGTGAAGAGAGGTAATAAATCAGGGGTGGGCAAAGTCAGTCCTGGAGGGCCGCAGTGGTTGCAGGTTTTTGTTCCAGCCCAGTTGCTTAATTATTAATTATTAATTTAATTAAACCCAATAGTGCATGATAAATACACACAGGTGTAAATGGAAACAAGCTCAATTGAGGACTGCTGGTTTCTTTTGTCATTTGAATCTTATTGCTAATAAGGAGCAATTAAAAATCGAGAATACAGCTGTTTAAGCCTAAAATAAACAATAAAGGTTCAAAATCTTAATGAGTGACACAATAAAAATGAAGCAGAAGTGTCACTTGAGCATTAAGGGTTTCTTATTAAGCAATTGGGTTGGAACAAAAACCTGAAGCCACTGCGGCCCCCCAGGAATGACTTTGCCCACCTCTGTGATAAATCCCACACATTGCCACAAAACCCTTTACAGAATCCCAGCCTGGCCACATACCTTGTACCATCTTCCCTGGCCTAAGGTAGGTACTGCATACAGTGCCTATAGAATGTATTCACCCCCCTTGGAAGTTTTTACATCTTATTTTTACATAACATTGAAACATAGTGGCTTTAATTTGGCGTTTTTGACACTAATCAACAGAAAAAGACTTTTTAATGCCAAAGTGAAAACAGATCTCTTCCAAGTGAACAAAACTAATTACAAGTATAAAACACTAAATAATTGATCACATAAGTATGCATTCTCATCAAGTCAGTATTTAGTAGCGGTACCATTGGCAGCAATTCCAGCCTTTAATCTGTGTGCACAGGTCTCTTCTATCATCTTTGCACATCTGAACACTGCCATTTTTCCACATTCTGTCAAATTACAAGGGGATCGTTAATCAACAGCCTTTTTCACTTACGGCCAAATATTCTCAATGTCTCCGATTCAGCCACTACAAGACATTAACAACGTTTTTAAGCCATTCCTGTGGAGCTTTGGCTTTGGGCTTGGAGTTGTTATCTTGCTGGAAAAACAAATCTTCTCTCAAGGTGCAGGTTTCTTTCAGACTGCATCATGCTTCCTCCAGGATTTTCCTGTATATTGCCTGTACTCTTCACGGGCCATTCACAGCCTGCTGCAAAGAAACATCCCCACAGCCTGATGCTGCCACCATCATGCTCCTCACAGTGGGAATGGCAAGTTTTGATGATGTGCAGTGTTATGGCATTTAGTTTGATAGCTGGAAAGCTCAATTTTGGTATCATCAGACCATAGAAACAACTTTTAGCTGCCTTCAGAGTTTCTCATGTGCATTCTGGCATTTCTGGATGACATGTGCATTTTTTTTTTTTTTTTAAATATATAAACAGTGGCTTATAATCTACCGGAAAGCTGAAACTGGTGAAGCACCTGGCTAACAGTTGTTGTCTGTCTGCCCAGTCTCTGCAGGTGTAACTCCTTCCGAGTTATCACAGGTCTCTTGGTGGCCGTCTTCCTCACTAGTATTTTTCTGGCACACTCGCTCAGTCTTTGTGGACAGCCTGCTCTAGACAGATTTACAGCTGGGCCACACTCTGCATTTCTTAATGACTGGTTTAACTTGACGCCAATGGATATTCAGTGACTTGGACATTTTCTTGTCTCCAATTCCTGACTTGTGCTTTTTAAATGGCTTTTTCACTGAGTTGCTTGGAGTGTTCTTACGTCTTCATTGTGTGGGTTAGTCCACAATACTGCCTCACCACATCTTGGACCCTCCAGATAAGGTGCAATTATTGCACAGTGATCCCTCGCTATATCGCGCTTCGACTTTCGCGGCTTCACTCCATCGCGGATTTTAAATGTAAGCATATCTAAATATATATCACGGATTTTTCACTGGTTCATGGATTTCTGCGGACAATGGGTCTTTTAATTTAGGGTACATGCTTCCTCAGTTTGTTTGCCCAGTTGATTTCATACAAGGGACACTATTGGTGGATGGCTGAGAAGCTACCCAATCAGAGCACGTATTACGTATTAACTAAAACTCCTCAATGATATACGATTTGCTTCACCGCTTCTCGGTCTCTCTCACTCTCTCTAACATTCTCTGCGCCTGACGGAGGGGATGTGAGCAGAGGGGCTGTTTGTACAGAGGCTGTTTGCTTAGAAGATACGGACGCTCCTCTAAAAAACACTGCTTGATCGCGGGTGCTTCGGCATACTTAAAAGCCCAAAAGCATGTATTGATTTTTTGATTGTTTGCTTTTTTCTCGTGTGCTCGCTCTCTCTCTCTGATATTCTCTGCTCCTGACACGCATTCTTTAAAGAGGAGGATGTTTGCATTCTTTTAATTGTGAGAAAGAACGGTCATCTCTGTCTTGTCATGGAGCACAGTTTAAACTTTTGACTAAAGAGTGTTATTTCATGTCTAGAGGGCTCTAATAATGTTAACAGTGTGAGAGAGTTTATAAGGGGTTAAAATATATAAAAATAACCATACAAACATATGGTTTCTACTTCGCGGATTTTCATCTATCGCGGGGGGTTCTGGAACGCAACCCCCGCGATCGAGGAGGGATTACTGTACAATCAATTAAAACCCCTTAACTATAGACAGGTGATCTCCATTTAACTAATTATGTGACCTCTAGAACCAATTGACTGTACCAGTGATGATTTAGGTGTGTCATATTAAAGGTGGCCGGTACTTATAGGATCAATTAATTTGTGTTTTATATTTGTAATTAATTTAGCGAGCTATGTAGAGATTTACTTTCACTTAGACATTCAAGAGTTGTTTTCTGTTGATTAGTGTTTAAAAAGCCCAACTAAATCCACTGTAATTCAATATTTTAGAACAATAGAATGCGAAAACTCCCAAGGGGGTGAATCCCTTTTACAGGCACCATACATAAAAACATAAAATGCTGAAAATCATTGAATCCAGAAAGAAAACAACACATGCTATGTGCTTTCTTTATTTTTCACCAAGAACAGGCAGCCGCTCACATAAGATACTGTACACATAAATCCAATGCCAGGCTATATTTGTGTTCACCTCAGAGAAAAGATGGCGGAGCCATGTTTGCATTTTGCCCCGCAGCTCACTGCCATAAAAGAAAACAGTTGCATTCGATGATACAAGCAAGATGCAATCACTCCTTAAATATGGCATTTGTCTTACTTTAGTTCTCCATTTCATTTTATTTCTACAGCACGTATTACAGTAATGTATTGTCTTGAGAAGTAAGGCAATATTGAAACTATTATGACATACTGAGGATCCATGAATAATAATACCCTAGTATTAACCTCAGCGATCCTCATTTAATGACATAAAAACATGTGGGCTGTATTGTGTCATAGTGCATGCCAAGCCTTCTCACAGACATGGGGACCTGTATTCAAATCACAGCCTACAACTCTAAACTGACCGATGACTCTGAACTTGTCTTTTGTGCCACCTCATCCAGAGCTGGTTCTTGCCTTGTACCCAGTTCTGACAGAATAAAACTCTGACCCTACAACATAAACTGATGGTTTAAAAGGAAGATGAACATATGATTACAATTCTTTACTGATTTTTCATGTTTAGTTCTTTCCCAGTAATTTTTCCCTTTCCACAGTCACACTGTACTTTGCATTTTTAATTCTTGAGATTGTTTCATTATAAAAAGCCCTCTGATCCATTAGTGGTTTAGTGATCTTAGTGCTGGTCAAAAAGCTTAGCTTTCCCTTTACATATCAAGTACAAACACTATTTGAAGCAAAAATATTTCTATTTACAATTTCTCTCAATTTTCATGTTTTTTATTTAATGATATTTACTAAATCCAGGTGCCATTTACAATACTGCGATTATGACAAAACATTTTGAAACATTTTAAAATGTCTTCCCAGTATCATCTGCTTTTCATGGAAAAATGCTACCTGACCTTTTCTCCTCCTGTTAGAGTTTCTATGAATTTGTCAAACTACTTTATGGCAGTCTGCGTGAGGTAACACGCAGCACCAAGACGAAAAGATGTACTCCTGACATACTTCCCACTTCTGACAGAGAGAAACGCTGGCCGCAATTAGCCTGTCTGTTCTTCCAACGTTTCACAAGCTAGGCAAACTGACAGCGTAATTTGGTAACATGAAGTACGAGTGCAGTCACGGTCCCACAGTCAAACCTTATTTTCACAATGTATAAAAAGTAAGGGAAAAATAAAATCAGGGCCCTGAACAGAACAGAAAATACCTCTTCTTATATTGTCATTTTCTTTTATGTGAATGAATAAATAGATTATTTCTACTATTCCATGAAGTTTCATATTTTGGTGTGTATGGCAATGGTGAAAAAGTGTACAAGAAACAAACAAACAAAAAACCCTTCTAACTTAAATTAAGAGAAATAATGAATATAAAATAATAATGACTATAATAATGAAAATAATAAATATAAAATATACAAAAAATAGAAAAAGGCTAATAAATGCAAATAAAACTAATTTGTGGACATGGCATGATTTATGTTTTTTAAATCGTTTAGTGGCTAGGGCTTTAAACTATAAACCATAGGGTTGCCACTTCAATCCATACGTCTAACCCACCAAGCAACCTGTGCTCAATTTATTACAAAAATATATGTGAACAATCAAAACATATTTAAATTGGTAAATTGACTTGGACAAATGTGCATGAATTAATAATAATAATTAATAGTTGCATTATGTCTAATAACAGATGCCATGTGTTCTTATATCATTAAAGAGTTATGCTTTTGTATAGCATTATAATTTGGGTAATCATGTCAATAGTCGCACTTGAGAAATACAAGTCAAGTCAAGTTGGGGAGCATGCACTGGTACAGTGTGTTGCCGCACCCACTACATGACGAAACTACTCACAATCCTGGTTGGCAACCCCCCAGGCAGGCGCACTGTCCAGTCCCACCCTCCGGAAATGACCCTCTATCTGCCCAGCCAGGTGTTACATGGGCAGCCCCTAGGCCTGGTCCAGCCACTTGGGTCCCCAACAATGAAGATCTTACGAGCTAATTCACTACACCACATGGCCGTAGGGCCGTAACTGATGCTCGCTCACAATGCAGGTAATGTGTCTCATCTGGGACTCCATGAGCGACCGCTCATTTGAAACAAAGTCAAATAAACGGTACCCAAAGATTTTCCGGTGAGACACAGTACCAAAGGAGTCCAGCCTTCATCTCAGGTCACTGAATAGCATCCATGTCTCGCAACCATATAGCAAGACAAGAAGCAGAAGGACTCTAAAGACTTTTACCTTTGTCCTTTTGCATAGATATCAGGAGAACCTCACACTCCTTTCCAGTAACCTCATGACCCCCCATGCTCTCCTAATCTATCTACTGACTTCATAGGAAGAGTCACCAGAGACATGAATGTCACTGCCAAGGTAAGTAAACCTCTCGACAAGGTTGACACTCTCTCCGCAAACAGACACACTGCTGATGGCTGTGCCCAAGAGGTCATTAAAGGCCTGAATCTTGGTTTTTATCCAGGACACTCACAAGCCCAGACACTCAGACTCCTCACTCAGTCTCTCAAGTGCCCCGATCAGAGCCTCCATTGGCTCCGTGAAGATCACAGCATCGTCAGCAAATTTAAGATCCTTGAATCTTTCTTCACCAACAGATGCCCCACAGCCACTGGACCCCATGACCTTGCCCAACACCCAGTCCATACAAGCATTGAACAGAGTAGGAGCAAAAACACATCCCTGATGAACCCCAGAATCAACTGGGAAAAATACAGAGGTTCTGCCTCCACTCTGCACAGCACTCACAGTACCAGTGTACAGGCCGGCCATGATATCCAGCAACCTCAAGGGGATCCCGCAAACCCTCAGGATATCCCACAGGGCAGCTCGATCAACTAAGTTAAATGCTTTATGAAAATCGACAAAGGCTGCAAAAAATATCCGTGTTTGCACTCCATGAGAACCGTCAGTGCCAGGATGCAGTCGATGGTAGACTTCTTAGGTGTAAAACCAGACTGTTCCGTTCGTTGGTAGGTAAGCAAGTGATCATGGATCCTATTGAGGACAACCCTAGCAAGGACCTTACCCAGCACTGAGAGCAGTGTTATACCCCTATAGTTGCTGCAATCCAGGCGATCACCCTTCCCTTTCCAGATAGGGACGACAAGTGCCATTTTCCAGTCAGTTGGGGTGAAGCCAGTCTCGCTAATGGAAGCAAAGATTGCTTGCAATGCCAGGAGGACAGCCTTACCACCAGCCTATAGCCCCCCCCCCCCCCAGCTGGTTCACCACCTGTGCAATCTCAGTGAGATTGGGTGGTTCAAAGCTAATTGGAGGATCAGCCTCAAGAACCTGGACCCAGAGATATCCAACATCCTAGCTGGAGGATCAGCTTTGAACAACTGCTCAAAGTAGCCAGCTCAGCGGGTCACAACTGCAGTGTCATTCATAAGTAAGCACTTGAGAAATACCACACGATCAAATGTAATTTCTACAATTAAGGCATCTTTATTAAGGTCATCTTAAGTATGACACTTTTAAAGAATAAGATCAATATTTTTCAAGTCAAAGTTATTTCTTCACAGTTATTGGAATATATTAATTTGTTTTGAAGTGAAGTGTTTTTATAAACTTTTAAAATACTATATTGGACTTTGTATTGACAAATGGGGCTTCTATGTAGCCCTCCATCCTTTAGTGATAGAAAAGCCACAGATATGTCCATTTCTCAAGCCTAAAATGTTATCAAATATTGATCCATTTTTTGAGATTACTCTCATACTAGGAAAAACAGCATATCAATGTTGTTTTAAAAAGAAAAAAAAAGCAAAACATTGTGATGAGGTTCAGCCATTTTAAAAGGAAAACAGCTATGAGCCTCACGTCTTTGTCAACTTCCCTGTTCATCTTACTCTGTGGTACTCTTGTTCTCTCTGCTGTGTAGACTGCCATGTAGAAGCCATGTTTTCTTATATGGAAACCTTTGCCATTTTTTATTTGGGAATCTATAGATATAGATCTATTGTAAGCTGCTAGAAGAGACAAAAATTTTATTGAAATTCATAAAAACGCTTTACTTTAGAACACAATTTTATATGGCAAATTAATATATAACATGATTGTAAAAAAATAACTGGAAAAACTCCTAAAGTCAAAGCTTAATGCCAACGCATTGTAGAACACATTCATCTCAGTATTCTGTAGTATCCTCCTATATTCTGGTAAATCGGAGAAAACAACCTAGAACTGAATTATTTTTTCCATTTTCATCTTTTCCTAGCCTCAACATTGGAAGGCGAAGCAGGAGGCTGAAAAAAGTCCTTTTTTTGGCTCGGTCTGAAAAATGTCTCGTTACTATAGGAGGGTGAAACCCTTCCACTGCTTATGTCAATATGAGATCATACTTACAGGTATACCACAGTTGGAAGAGGGAAAGGCAAAGTTCAGAGAACTTTTTGTGTTGCTATCAATCAAGTCAAAAGGAAACAATTGATTAGGATATTAAAGTTAAATTTACCTCTGCATACAATGCCCTCGACTGACACAGTTGCTAACTGCTAACAAATTCTTGGCTATTTGCAGTCAACTGCAGGAAAAATAGCTTACAGTAATAAATTGGGACCCTGAGACCCTCACTGTAAAGTGAATATAATTATGAAAAAAAAAAATCTGAGAACACTATCAGGACTTTTGCATTTATTTGTCGAGAAGAGCCAAGCAAAATGACACCTTTTATTGGCTAACTAAAAAGATTACAATATGCAAGCTTTCGAGGCAACTCAGGCCCCTTCTTCAGGCAAGATGTAATACAGAAACTGAAGTTTCCTGTGTTTATATCCACACACTAGGACAAGAGACAACAATGGTAAATCTTTAAAGGAAAAATCTTAAATGTAAAAAATTAATAGGTTCACTCGTCAGAAAGGGCAATCCTAGTATAAGTTTACACCAGTTGCAAAACAGCACAGATGATAATGCACCTGACTACAAGAACCAAGCAGCATCAGTATGAGTCTTACCTGTATGCCTTTTTTTATCTTTTTAGCATTATGTTCTTAACACAAAAATATATGCAAATGAATAATTAGACAGCACAGTACATTATAGGAAAAAAAACCCTAATTGTTTATTATTATAAAATTATCATTTATGACTGCTCAAAAATATAAATATTCACACTGTTCAGTCTTTAAACTTATCAGTTTACGTATTAAGATGTGTACTTATTGTATATTATTTTATTGTCTGGAAACATAATATCTTTTGATTTCCTCTGAATTTCCTAAGCTATCACCTGTAATTTATACTAACCACATTACCAGCATCCCTTAAGAAATCAGAATCTTCATCATTTCTGTCTATCTTGCATTGGTCTTTATTTGTTAACATGTCTGACGTGTCAGTGTACATTTATTAAGCTAGGAGTTTAAAATTATCACTCTAGTTCATATGTATGTCATTAGTATTCTATAAGTTTGTTTGTTTCTGTATGAATTATGATAACTGCATTATCCATTCCATGAGAAAAATCGAGAGATCTTGAGTCTTAATTATTACTAGTATATATACTAGTGTATATAAACTATACATGTGTACATAAATCAAAAACCCCTAACAGGATGGAGAAGCTGGAGCTATAAAATTATCACTAGACTGAAAAAGCAATTGTGTTCGTAATTAAAACGGAGGCAAGAAAGTACAACAGCATATCAAATATAGAGTTCACTTACATTTGCAAATAATTTCACTATAATCATTTATTCATCCACCCTTCTATTCATTCATTCCTTTTGGTCTATAGGTAAGGAATCAATCAAGTGGATGCAGTCAGAAGTAAAGAAGCAGCTCCGTGAGGGGAAAGCCCACTACAGAGACAAACCTGAGCACAAGTTACAACAAAACAACATGAAAGACGTGTGGAACTGGAAGTGGACTATCACTGGCTATAAGCAGGCTGCAAAACATCCAGGGGAAGGGAACAAGGACAGAGCTAATGAACTAAACCAGTTCTTCAACAGGTTTGACTCATTCTTGTCAGTCTAGTCCTCCCCCAACACTGCTATCCTCTGTGTGCAAGCTGAGGAGGTTCCAGAACTCCAACTACCATCGGCACACTGCACGAAACTTTCCCTACAATGACATCACACCTGTGGTCTCCAGCACCCCATCTCCTCTCCCTGGGGTGTGCGTCTCTGCTGATCAAGCGAAGAGACAGCTGGGAAAACTCTGCATAAACAAGGCTTCAGGGCCAGAAGGAATCAGCTCCAGGGTACTGAAAACATGTGACAGCCAGCTCTGCTTGGTCCTTCAGCATCTGTTCTCCCTTTACCTGAATTTGCAGAAGGTCCTCAGCTGTGGAAAACATCATGTGTGGTCCCAGTGCCAAAGAAACAGCATTCCAGTGATCCCACCAGTTGCTCCTATTTCACATGTCATGGAGCCCTTTGAACGGCTCTCCCTAAAACAGCTAAAACCCCTGGTTTCAGAACATCTGGATCCTCTACACCTATCAGACACATGTAGGTGTGGAGGATGCTCTCATTTACATGCTCCTCCACAGATCCTACTCCCACTTGGACAAAGCTGGCACCACAGTTAGGATATTGTTTTTTTGACTTTTCACAGTACCTTTAACACTATTCTGCCTCATCGACTGGGGAAGAACCTGAAGGCTTTGAAATCATGACGGCCCCACAACCTCCCGGATCATGGACTACCTGACCAACAGACAGCAGCTTGTGAGGCTGTGTGTCAGAAGTGGTGGTGTGTTAATACTGGAGAACCTCAGGGAACTGTCATGTCTCCCTTCCCGTTTACTCTCTACATAACAGACTTCCAGCACAATACCAGTGCTTGCCATTTACAGAAATTCTCAGATGACTCATGCACAATAAGCTGCATTAATAATGGAAATGAGTTCTGGCATGCCAGGAAGCCTCTGAGACCAGTCACCATTAACGGGGAGGACGTGAAAGAGGTGCAGAGCTACAAGTACCTGGGGGTTCACGTAAATAACAAACTAGACTGGTCAGACAACACAGTGGCACTGCACAAGAAGGGTCAGAACAGACTGAACTTACTGAGGTGACACAGGTCTTTTGATGTATGCAGCAAGCTGCTGGAAAAGTTCTTCCAGTCCATAGTGTGGTGTTTTATGATGCAGTCTCCAGGGAAAGCAACCTGGGCTCAAAAGAAGTACAATGTCTGAACAAACCTATCAGGAAAGTCTGCTCTGACACAGCATGAACCCTGGACCCACTCAAAGCTATGGTGGATAAGCGGATGATGCCACCATGAAAAATCCCCTCCATGAAGCAAGCACTCTCTTGGAGCACTTTTAGCCACAGGTTCATTCCATTACAGTGTGCTAAGAAGCACCTCACTATTATGAGCCACTTCAATGCTTCAACCGAATGTACTCATTAAGTTTATTTAATTTATTTATCGATTGATTGATTGATTGACTAATTGTCCTGTGAGTCTGTATCACTTTGTATTAGGTTTCTGTTACTGTATTAATCTGAATTTCCCCATGGGATTAATACATTTTATCTAATCTAATCTAATGTACTATTGAAACTGACTCCAGACCAGCCCTACAACAATCTCAGAACCATCAAGTACAAAGTGGGAACACCATAAAGGATGCCAGCATCATTATGATTATGGTCATTTGTAACTAGATGTTACTGAACAAATGTGGTGCGGGCAAACCCAGAATTTATTTATTCTCCCATAATATTGCCAAGCATAGTTAAAAGGTAACCATGCTATTCTGTTAACTCCTCAATTCTGACACACGGAATCCTCCAATACCAAAAGTTTTGTTTGGCTTCCCTTCCCTCCAGCTTTCAGCCTGCTAGACACACTTCTCTCCTCTGGCTAAATTTAGAAGCATGAGGGCTTTTACTCTTAATTACTACATATAATAACCTACATTTTCATCGCTATGACCTCTAAACATGTCCACCTGTGTGCAGACCACAGTGATAATGATAAATAATTCTCACAGCTGCTTTAGTTACACTGAATGGAGTGCGGCTCACCTCATACATTTTAAAAAAGGCCTGTTGAACTTGCAGCCTGAGTATTCTGCAGCCAACATTCCACACCATGTGAATTTAAATAATGATTGTGCCTCACAGAAAATGGTGAAAAAATGAGAATGATTCAACATTGAAGCATTTGTTGAATGTTTTTGGTTTATACTTCTTGCACATACTAGTTTTGTCTCAATATGTAACAAATACCTAATTTTTTTGTTTGCCTTGTGCATTATACATTTTTATTATTTTACCATTACTTGGTAAGGCACTATCAGTTGTCATGCAGCAGAGACAATGTGCTTATGTTACAACTTCAGGCGTTCTAAAATTTTTAAGCTGCTTTTTAACCAATCGGATGTGTGGTGCACACTTCTGAGACTATTTGTTCTTGGTTAAATATTGATCTGTTTATGGCAGATGAGTAATTTTTAGCATGAGTCAAGCCATTGTAACTACTGCAACTTGCAATAATCAAGTGTTTTTCTTAAATAACATTTGTTTTAGGTCAGTAAGGGGCTGCAGTATTAGCACTGCTGTGCGTCATGAAAGTTTTTTCTCTGGTACTTCATATTTGCTCCTGCAAGCAAAATATAAGCATGGGTGATGGAAACCAGGGACATCAGCGGCCCCAAAACCCCAACACGAACACACACAGAGGTCCAAGGTTCAAATAAGGATGGTTAATTCACCCAAATTCCTTCTCACAATACCTCAAAGTTGCACAAGCACAAATGATCTCTCTCTACAATCCACAATTCCTCTCTCCACAATACTCTTACCACTGCACTGCCCTCCTCCATTTAAGTGTTGTCTTTCTTCCTCCCAGCTCTGACTCGCCTGGACAAGGGAGTGCATTCCCTTTTATTGAGGACCTGGGAGTACTTCTGGCGCTAGGGCAACTGCCCAATGCAAGTACTTCCGGGTTATACGGAAGTCCTATTGTAGGGAGCGCAACTCCCTGCAGCGCCCCCTTGCGGCACCCAGGGCTGTATTGCTGGACTACGATTCACAGCATGTCCTACTGGTTCCATACTGGGCACCGATATCCAGGGCCACTGCCATCTAGTGTCCTGGGGGAATAAAGAGTCCCCAATGGCTTCTCCTTCTCGTGGGCTACCTGTCGATCTTCTCCGGCCATCACTTCCGGTCAGGTCTGGCTCCTTCCTCTCTCCTGGTTGGGATGGCAATCTGCCTGTTTGGGTATTAAATCCCCTCCTCTGGTTGGGATGCCCATCCAACCCCTTTGGCATTTACACATGTTATGTAGATTGGTGACTCTCAGTTGGCTTTGGAAGAGACAGTGTGCCTTGTGATAGACCAGCTTTCTGCCCAGGACCTGAACTAGGTGTGCAAAGATATTTTCCTGCCTAAGGTGACACTAAACTGAATAAAAGAACAGAAAATTAATGGATGGAATGGCACACACATTTGCCTTAGGAGAAGTGAGCAGACTACATATAATGTATTTTTTACACTTCAATGTTAAACATAGACAGGTTAAAACACAAAAAGGAAACGTTAAGCCATTTTTGTGATGAATTTACTGTCATGGTGAGAACTAAACCCATTATGGCTACCTTAGCACCAGTCAGGATCTCTGGATGGCACGCTAGCTCAGCACAGGGCACACTCATTCATGCACTCACACTGGAAGTGACATGGGGTAATTCAGAATCAGCAATTAATGGAAGGCACACATCTTTAAGATGTGTGAAGAAAACTGCAATACTCTGAGAAAAAAAAACAAACAGTGCAGAATATGCAAACATTGCAGAGGCAGCAACCAGGAATTCAAAGCTGGGGTTTGTGAATCTGTGAATTACCAGCGTTAATCAATGCTCCACAGAGCTGTAAATATAAATTTAACCTAATAATCCACATATAGTAGCCATAGAAAAATTACATGTCTGCCAGTAGTCCCAATTCACAACTTTTACAACACTTCTTCATCCTGTGCTTAAAAATGAACAGAACTAACCTTAGCAGCTTTTATCGGGACTCACACAACATCACCAGGAACACTATACCTGTAGTGGACTCAAGAACCAGTTAAATTGTTTCAAGGTTTCTGTCTGCACAGTTTCAAGGATAGTCAAACAAGTCTGATAAAAAGGGGCGAAAGTTATGGCCACATAAAAGCATTTAAATAAAGATAAAAAAATAACATGACTCAACAATATGAACAACTCTGTTTTCTTTGCATTCATCAGTTTGGAAATAGTTTTAGTGATTTTTTTTTCTTTTCTAGGTGGAAATAAATTAAAAGGCAGCTCTTTGCTAGCTCAAAATATGTGAAAATGTTACTTAATCAAAAGTAAATGAATCGACATATTTAATGAATAAAATATGATGATGCTGACCTTGCTGCAATACTCTTCTATTATGCAGAATTTTTATTACACAAAAACAGCCTTTTGTTTTTACTAACATATTGTGCCATTAAAAAGAAAAATGATGTTAAATCTTGCTGGTGGTAGAGCATTCTGAGTCGTTATTATACATATGTTTTGTTCAAAACTGTGTTTCAATATTTAAAGAGCTGGAAGAAAGTCTGAGACACTGTAACGCAACTGTTCACCAGTCAGAATAATTAAACACAATACTAAAACATTGGAAATAACCCCTTCAGTTGACAAACATGTCCCAAATAATAAGTCATCAGTCACATGTTAGAGCAGTCTTATTAGAAAATGTTAAAATAGTTTCAGCAATTTCTACTAAGAAATCGTTGCTGAAAATAAACTAAAATATTTCTGACATACTGTATGTGAGTTCTTTATTTTCTGCTTGTGTTTCCAACACTATGTAAAATGACTATATTATGTGTTTTCTGGGTAACGGGACAAGGATGGCCAATGACATTTGCTTTACTTGCACCACGCTATACTGCCAAGTATTCTAGGAAAATGTCATGTAAACTAACAGTGTTGTGAAACTTTGCCAGGCCAGGCACCAATTAATGTGCCAATAGTTTATTTATACAGCACATGCCCAAAACCATAATTGCTAGACAAGTTGAAAATGCTGCATGAAAGATTTAAGCCTATCTGGAAAACATGGAAATATGTATCATAATCAATACCCTTTTCAGCACCTTATAGTCATGATGAACCTTAAAGAAAACAAACTTTTACATTTTATTAATAAACTACCTATCCCCCGTGGCTTCCCCCACATATTAGTGAAACAGGACAGCGAGGAGGGCCAGGCCCAGCTCTCTTCTCCTGACGTCACTCTTCCCCCTCCCCTCTGCCCGCAGCCTCTGTCTCGGATTAGCGCAAATATATCACTCCTGCAAACGAACTATGGTTCTTATTGCAGTGAGAGAAGTCGCAAAATCAACCGGAATGTTCAAGCAAATTACAGAAAAAAAAAAGATCTAAATCCATTAAGTAGTTCTCTCGTTCGCTAACTAAGTGGAGTTAAGATTATGCCCTGAGGCAGACGCGTGAGTGAGGGGGGCCGCGCCCAGCTCCCCGTAGCCCGATGAGTCTCTCTTGGATTTGCGTTAATAAATCGGTACCGCAAGTGAACTATGATACTTGGCGCAATGAGAAAGTCACAAAATCAACCGGAATGTTCAAGTAAATTATAGAAAAAACCCCGATCGAAATCCATTAAGCAGTTCTCTTGTGAAAAGTGGACAGACATACAAACGGGTCTAAAAAACTATAAGAAATATCCCGCTTGGACCACGAAATTTATAAAACCGTTTCTTAGCAAGCGCCTATGGGCTAAGGGTTACCTACATTCCAAATTTCAAATCCCAAGTCCTACTGGTTCGGGAGATTTCGTGATGAGTGGGTCAGTGGTATTTGGCTTTTATATACAGTACAGGCCAAAAGTTTGGACACACCTCCTCATTCAATGTGTTTTCTTTATTTTCATGACTGAAGGCATCAAAACTATGAATGAACACATGTGGAGTTATCTACTTAACAAAAAAGGCGAAATAACTGAAAACATGTTTTATATTCTAGTTTCTTCAAAATAGCCACCCTTTGCTCTGATTACTGCTTTGCACACTCTTGGCATTCTCTAGATGAGCTTCAACTGGTAGTCACATGAAATGGTTTTCACTTCACAGGTGTGCCTTATCAGGGTTATTTAGTGGAATTTCTTGCTTTATCAATGGGGTTGGGACCAGCAGTTGTGTTGTGCAGAAGTCAGGTTAGTTGGACGATCATTTATTTTTCAACAGGACAATGACCCCAAACACACCTCCAGGCTGTGAAAGGGCTATTTGACCAAGAAGGAGAGTGATGGAGTGCTGTAAATGGTCATGAAAATAAAGAAAACACATTGAATGAGGAGGTGTGTCCAAACTTTTGGCCTGTACTGTATATATAGATTACAACAAGCAATTTGATCATCTTTATTACATTTTCAACATAAATATTGTTGGCCTTGTAATTTATCATGCATTTAACAATGTTTTAATTTATCCTTTTTCTATGAGTTGTATGGGTATTTGTTTTGTGAAGTGTCTCTGAGAAGGACATAACAGTAAATGACAATTTGTTGAATGACTGCCCAATGTATTCAACACAGTCTAACCAGCCTTTCGCGTCAGTTCTTGTCTTAATAAAAACAAGCACAATTAAATCATTTTTCATCATCTCTTTAATTGTGCATTAACTCACTAGCTGATGACAGCTGGATGACAAGATCACTGAATGAGGCAAAATTTAATTTAAAATACACAGCAAAAGGAAGCTTCACATCACTGTTTAAACAGTAATCCTTTGTCAATGCCAAGTTTGCCAAGTATGAACTGAAGCATTTATGGGTTTTTTTTCTGTCTAACACTTATCTTCCATCTCCCTTTTTTATTAAATATACAAGCATGACCTTGTAATAAATTTACTGTACGATAGCCACATTTGTTTTTAGTGGTTTAGAGACACAAGAACAGTCAAAGGTAATTCTTCATAATTCTTCTCTCTCAGCCATATATAATTGCTCTGTTTTCATCATCATTATCATCATCATCAAGATTTTGTCAGACAGCTAACAGTAGCAATATTACAAATATACTGCTTTCCACTTTACAAAGAGTTTAAGTTCAGATGGTTGTCCACTAGATATTACAAAGTGTTATTTGTTATTACATATCTCTTAATTTGCTTTGTCTTTCCCAAAGCAACAGAAGAAATGTTTTACCCTAAAACATTATGTCAAGAAGAAATGTCCATCTTCTCGTAAGAAAAAAGGAAACCAGTTACAACAGATATCCTACAAAGACTGACAGATATACGAAGTCAAAATTCTGGCCAAGGTTCCTACTTTCAAAGTGGGTTTGTGAATGGCAGACAAAATTATCAACATTCTACAAATAAATTTAACACAATAGTGTATTTGCAAAAGCTCCATCAGACAGAGACCGCTAAAGTCCCATTGTCAGCAGATGTAATTAAAGCATTTGACTTAAGAGGGTACAGTTACTTTTTTGCTACCTTACACATTACATAAGTAATTTACAATTTATTTTTGTATAGCTCAAAATCACACCAGGAGTGTCGCCATCTGCCATTTGACAGATGCCTCCCAGCCTTGACTCTCTAAGACGACAAGAAACAACTCCCAAAAAACTGTTGTAGGGAAAAAAATGGAAGAAATCTTGGGTAAGGCAATTCGAAGAAAGACCCCTTACCAGTTATTTTGGGCGTGAAGAGGGTGTCAAAAAGAAGGGGCAAATGCAATAAAATATTCCATGTACAGAGCAAAATGTAGTTATTTATATAGTAAATGACTGTACACAAACATGAAAACTGAAGTTTGTGCAAACAGTACCATAATATGACATCTGACAGGGTATCGCTTATCACTAACATCATTTGCCATCATTACTGAACCTCAATTCTCTCTAGCATTAGTTTTGTTTTTTTTTTTTAGCAGTGTAAATCTTAATGGCTAATAATTCAACATTTTTCTCTTTTTAGATTTCTATTATCATTATTATTATTACTATTTTAACTAACACTTTGTGCCCGAGTTTGATTTCTACCTTTCACCTGATCCTCTAATGCAGGGGTGTCAAACTCCAGGCCTGGAGTGCCGCAGTGGCTACAGGTTTTCATTCTAACCCTTTTCCTAATCAGTGACCAGTTTTCACTGTTAATTAACTCCTGTTCCCTTCATTTTAATAGCCCTTTTCTTAAGGATTCATTCCTCTGAATTGATTCCTTTCTTCATTAAATGGTAGCCAAACAGAAATGAGGCATGAAACGAGCCAACGAATGACCAGCTAAATCAGGGCTTCAGATTCCAACCAGTTTCACAATGAGAAGCCAATTCTTGCTGTTAATTAAACCCATTATTTAATTCCATGGCTTGTTGGTGCTCTCATTCTGCCACAGCAGACATTTCCAGAACTGTTGATTTTTCTGTTTTTTCTAAGACCACCCTCACAATGTTTTGGTGAGCTGAGAGATCAGCCTTACTGAGACCTCCACCTTTCTTTAATTTTCACATATGTTGTGATGGGCACAGGTGAGCTGGTCATATGGATTCTTGTTTTGTGCCTCGTTATTGTTTGGCTGCTAATTAAGAAAAAGGAAACAACTAAGGGGCCTGAGTCCAGGTAATTAAAATTAAGGCAAAAGAAGGCAATTAGCACCAAAACCCGGTCACAAATTAAGAAGATGGTTAGAATGAAAACCTGCAGCCACTGCGGCCCTCCAGGACCGGAGTTCAACACCCGTGCTCCAATGGATTAAGAGGATACAAGCATGAAATAATGGATAGATGGAAAACCTTATTTGCTGAAAAAATCAATGCGTTTCTTGCCATTGGTTATATTTACTAGTCCAGAATGTGACTCTGCTCTTAGATTCCAGTGCAAAATGCATTTTTTCAGATTTGTAAATATGTTTACTTTTTAATAGCATCCTACATACAACTAGACTATTTTAAAAAAAGCTATGTTGTTAAGTTTACCAGATTTTGTTGTGCAATATTCAGTATGAGTACTGTACGACTAAACATGTTCCTGAATAATTTAAATAAATGAGGCACTTTAATAAATACATTTTGAAGTGCATTCTAAAATTCACAATAACTTCAGATTATTATGTGTAAATAGATAATTACACTGCATAACAGTAAATAGCACTCACAAAGTAACGTAACTGAGAATTTTTGCTCATGCCAGCCCAGTCCTTGCTACTGACCATTGCTCCTTTTTCACTATATAGCCTAATCATGGCAGCTCCCCAGACAGAGCACGTTTTTAAATATGAACGCACAGTAAAGAATTGGTCATGAATGGGATGGTACGGTTAGGGAATACTTAAAACGTATGACAATAACAAGAACAAATTTATAATCGATGAAATGCAGGTGAAGTTTATGGACCTCAATTAAAGGAGTAAGAACCAAAGTAATTTAAAAATGCTCTTAAACTGCTTTCATAAACAAGTCTATAAAAAGGTTGAGGACCTTGGCACGTTGAAAAAACACAGTCCTACCAAAGAAAGTAAAATGGCAGACAAACGTTGCTTTTGCAGACCGACGCGGTCTGGTAACTTCAGTCAATTCAACTTAAGAGAAGTACCGATTCTATACTTGAGAACTATGTACAGAATCGGTAATGTCCAGCAGTATAGGTACGTTGCACACCTTCAAAAGGTACTGTGAAGTACATGAGCCATCATCAACGGAGAGGTGTAGTCCTTCTTCTATTCACCTTGGGCCCTAGACATCTAGGTAATACCCGTAGGGGCACCCCAAACCCGGCTTGTGTTCTCACCTCCTTTCCTTAGCATCTGTAGTGACCCCATGAGCCCTACTCCTGTCTCCACCATCCCTCTGTATCTGTGGGAGCCCACTTGGAGTGTTTGATCATTCCAGCTCCTAGGTTCTCAGCAGAAGAGACCCTGCCCGTTAAGCGTTGACCACAGCTCATCTTAAGGTCATCTACTGAATGCCTGCTGCCTTCTACCCATAAGAACAATAGCTCAGCCACGATCCTCACTTCTGATTCGGTCTTTCTTCCTTTTAACAGTAATGTTGGAATGATTATGTCTGTCATCTCACATTCACCTGAAATTAAGTCTTGTAAAGTGATTTAGCTAGGCTTCAAATTACATTCAGGACCTCCACCTCTTGAACGTAAGCTTAATTTGGAAGTTATGAGCACTGTTGAGTCCTGAGCTCACAATCTGGTTTGGACAACATTTTTTATGAACTGTTCATTTCTGCCCATGTCCCACTACGTCGTATATGCTTTTTTCCCCCCCCCACATTGAAAAGCTTTGCTTGTTAGTTTTATTGATTATTCTGAGGGAGCTCATTTCAAATGAGAACTGGTTGTCTGAGGGTGCTTTATGATTGGCAGACTCCAGCACGGAATTCAATGCTGCCAGGATGGCCTCCAGCTCTGCATAATCCTATTAGAGGAAATTAATTATTGAAAAAGATGGAACATACTTGAATAATGCAATAAAGATTTAACGATTTTTTTTTTTTAAACAAATTGATGGTATAAGGCACCTCAGCCAGCATGACCCAAATAGCAATACTTCATATAGATTTTCAAAGAGTATTCTTAATTTTACTTGAAAATAATTTTTAAGCGTCCATTTTTTAAAAATTATCAGGGAAATATAATCTGAAGTTCTTAACAATATACCATAATTAAAATCTGTGAACATATTAGATTTATCAAAACATGTGAATGTGATTAAATGGATAACGCATTTTATTTATTAGCGTCTTTACATTTGTTTATGTAATGAATGTTTGAAATGCCCTTTTATTGATATTCTGATGATTTTCTCATGAGGTGAAAGTAGCAAAGTTATGGACACAACAGAGGAAAGAATCTGGAGTATGCTGGTAATCATGGCGCCAGTTAGTGGAGATATGCTGCACGTAAATTAGTATATACAAGTAAGACTTTCACTGCATGTGTGACATTAATGAACTTTTAAACCATTCAAGTAAATGTCCAAGAGCACTTTACGAGATATGAGAAAATGGCTGGCTAAGCCTTATTGTTTGGTATAAGAGGAAATTCTGGCTATTGACATCCATGCATGACTTGAATGTGAATCTGGAGATGTCTGCATGGGCAGAAGCAGGCCGATGATCATAAAGCACATCTGAGACAGGAGCATTTCATTTTTTTTAGTAGGTGCAGGTAGTATACTTCACACTGCTTCTACTACGAGAGGGAAAAATTAACAAACTCATCAGAGAAAACTAATGAACAAAAAGTCCGAATTAGCATGAGCCACCCTAATTCAGGGTGTTCATAAGAAATGTGATTTATTAAATAAGGAAAAATTACAAAATAAACAAGAATAGTTGTGTCAAATATTTGAAATGTAAAAATGTGTTCTTCAAATTAAACGTTTAAAGCTTAAATATTCTCGACTGTAATAGAAATTTGTCATTTTTCACCTTCTAAGAGAGGTCCTCAGAGGGCTGGATCCCTAGTAATGGATCAACAATCAAAAATAACACTTTTATTCACTGACCTTGAAATAGTCTAAAACGATACACCACATGCTTAAGTTTGAAATTTGTGATTTTTAACATTCTGGGAGTGGCTCAAATACCAAACATATCATTCTCAGCAATGAAATAGCATAAAATAACACTCCACATGTCTATATTACTGATCCTGTTTTTTTCGAAGTTATATGAAAAGGAGTAACTTTGATCCCTCATATCCCATTAGAGGGTAAACCCCTTGGGGTAGTTTGATGTGGAATACATAATGTTAAGTTGTTCTGATTGTTTTTGCTGAAGACACGTATTGCTTTACTCTTTATCATAAGGGTGTAATTTACTACACGAAAATGGTCCAAAAATGGCCTAAAAATGAGGGTTTCTCAGATCTACAAAGCTAAAAAGGGTTAATTCTTACGAATACAAAAATTAGAGAAGTGGAGAGAAGAATACACCATTATCTGAATGAATACTATGACAAATGACAATCTTCAAACTTCTGCAATGAAGGCAAGACCACGTCAAGTCAGAATGGGGAGTTTTAGGGACGTATTGATTATGCACATTTGAATCGTGTAAAGTCATTTTTTTATTCATCTCTTTATTAAATCATTCATTAATTTTTGTATTCTTGCAAAGACCTAAAAGTGGTAGAGGACACATCACTACCTAATTTCCAATTTTATTACTGGGTTGGAAATATACATTGGATTCAGAAAACATTCAGACCCCTTCACTTTCTGCACATTTTATTGTATTGTAGGTTTAACCTAAAATTGATACTTTTGTAATTTTTTTGTAAATTACATGTCAAATTTCACACAATAACACCTAATGAAAAAGTGAAAACATGTTTTCAGTAAGTTTTGAGAATTTATACTCATGATCTCTCATTTATATCAATTGTGGACCACCGATGCGTACAGCTCCCCAAAACCTGGGCACAGACACAAGTCCAAGGCAACACACATTTATTTCTCATGAGGAAGTGCTTTTCCCCACTCCACACTACCTAGCACAGTACAAAAATACCAGCAGTAATGCACAGTCCCACTCTTCTTTCTTTTACTTCTTTCTCTCTTTCTCTGCCACCGCCACTCCTCTCCCAGCAAGCTTTGTCCTCCACCTCTTAACTCTGGCTCCCGGTGTGGAGTGAGGCGGCTCCTTTTATTCAGTCCTTTTATTCAGCTCCAGGTGGTTCATCAGGATTACCTAGAATCACTTCCAAGTGTGGTGGAAGTCCATTATATGGGCTCTGCAGCTCCCCCTGGTGGCCCGCATGGAATCCAACAGGGCTAAACCAAACTCCAGCTCCCAGTGTGACCTGCAGGAATCCGTGGTACCACAGCTACCCAGGAGGGATACCCTCTAGCATCCCAGGGGAGATAGTGCCTCAGCGATCCTCTCTACCCTGGTCCTTCCATTCCATTAGCATCCTGGCCAGGTAATGGCCGTGGCCGCCCGTCACGCAGTATATCTTAATACTTTGTAGAAGCTCCTTTGGCAGCCCCAGTCTCAGGTGATGAGAGATCTAGAGCAGGTTTTCTTCAAGAACCTCTCAGTATTTAGTTGCATTCATCCTTCCATCAGTTCTGGCCAGAATCCCTCTCTCGGCAGCTGAGAAGCACCCCATAAGATCATGCTGCCACTACCACGTTTCACCATAGGGATGGTAATAGGCAAGTGACAAGCACTGGCTGGTCTTTGTCAGACATAGTGCTTGGAGTTCTGTCCAAACAGTTCAATTTTTGTCTAATTAGACCAGAGAATCTTTTTTTCTCATCTTCTCAAAATCCGGTAAATAATGTATGGCAAATTATATGCAATTATATGCATTCTACTTCAGGCTGAGCACTTGGCTGTGAAATATCTTATATTTTTATATACTTTGTTTGAGGAATTACTGATAGAAATTAATATATAAAAAAACACTTGCTATTGTGGACTATAAGACCAAAAAGCAAACAGAAATAATAATAAATCAAATTGTAGGCAGGATTATACTGGGTATCTGCATGAGCATGGTATAAATCTTGAGAGATTACACTTTATCTGTAATATGCACTTGTGAGAGCATATCATGTTCAGATCTACAATGTGAAATTACAGTCTTTGTATTGGAAGAAGTAATAATCTAAGAGAATGCATTCAAAGAACTGCCAGATTTATTTCTGGACTATGTTAAGAATAAAAAACTAAAAAGCTGAATCTTTGCACCATAAGTAAACTGAAGAGACATGACATAGGCATGAAAAAATAATTATGATTGATTTATGCCCGAAACTGGCTTTTTGCACTTGAGAAAACAAGATAAGCTGTTTGAACTTTTAGCACAACAGAACGATAAAAGCGCCTACAGGAAGAGTGGCTGGGTACAAAAAAACTCTAGAGGAAGAGGCTGAAAGTAAGAAACATCTGTTCCCCTGTAACTTGCATACATTACAATTTTAATTCAAAGTACCTATTTATGTGCTGTTTTATAACAGTGAATTTAATGATTGCATAATGGATATACAGTATATACAGTAAAATGTTATTCATTTTTACAGGTGTCTATTTAAGATGTAATAAAGTGTTGTAATCATTTTCACTATTACAGATTATTAGTTTTCTTTTTCAAAAAGTAATACTTGATTTTACAATCTTGATAAATCAAATGTGAATGTTATAATGCAAGACAGACAAAACAAACAAATAACTAAATCATTTAAATTTTGTCAATGTCTGGAGAAGACAATGAAAGTTTAAAAACTATTGGCTCTAGTACAAACCCTACCCCTAACTTCTCTTCTTATCATTTTCTGAAGACATTTAAAGATTCTACCAACTGGGCGAGACCTCTAAAATCTACACGGCACAACCTACATGAGGAATAGTAACTTTTAATCTGGAAGGACAACACAAATTTTAAATAAAAATGTAAATAATTCTATGGTTAAATTTGTATTTGTACAATACTACTAATCAAAAAGAAGTACAAATTGTCCTCCAAGTCATTTTTTTAATTTTAATCATTTTATGCTTTTTTTACTCTCAGTCCTCTTATATAAGGCTAGTTTTTAATACATTAAATAATAAATGACTTTGAAAGATTATAAGAAGGTATTACTCAATACCTTTAATTTGCAGACACAGAATACTAAACAGGCAGTGTAACAGCACAACACCAAACCCACTAGATCAAAAGTCAGGGTCACAATAAACTAAAGCCCATTTCTGCAGTACTGAGCCCAAGAAACAACCGTGGACAGATCTTCAGCTCATCACTAGGCACAATCGCACACAGCACCCGCACTCACTCATTCTGGAGCAAGAACCATTAGCTTGCCTTTTTAGTAAGGAGAAAAGAAAACATATGCAGGATGACACCATTGGTTTGACATGCAGTGGACATGCTGCAATATATTTTAGGACTCATCTAGACATAGTAGCTCATGAGTAACCTAGTGTTCTGTAGCCCATCTTAATTACTGATGTGTGGAAGAGTATTTGCTTTACATGTTTTATTGCATTTTAAAATGTGCAAATATACTGTACTTCAGCGAATTACCCCTTGTATCATAACAATACCCTACACATTTGCAACTGAATTTTAAAGATACAGCCCATATTATTTAAAATCACCTCATGTATTCAAAACAGAAAACACATTTAAATAACTATAAACCAAATATTAATTTGATTAAATATGGTCATAAAAATAAGTACAAAAATATATGGAAAGACGCATCTTAAGTACAGTACAACTATTTTATAACTACTTAAGAAAATGTCTGCAGATACAAATTTTATTAAATTCTAGACAATAAAAAACTGCTCAGATAGTTAACAATATATGAGATCAGCAAGTGCATTTTAGATGTCAGTATGACAATCCTATAATACAACCATCCAGGATCAGAGGGACCCAAAGACAGAGCTGATCTTAGCATGATTAGACACAAAGCAAGAGTAACCAATGATATATAAAATTTCCGCTCGCTCTTTTACCTGCATTGTCAATTTCAATTGTATGATTAATTAATAAATAAATAGTCTGGTAGTAAGCAAGTCTAAACAGAACACCAGTCCACACCACAGCAGGGCACACTTGTCTACACATCCTGAAAAACAGCCAATCAGCTTAACATGCATATGTTTTAGAACATAGAAAAGAACTGAACTACCTAAAGAAAATCTGTGCAAAGTCAGAAGATACACCCAAAAAAATGACCAGGATGAGACTTGAGCTTGGGTTTTTGAATGCACTATCCAGAAAATGAAAATGATGTATTTTAAACAGACAACTATTTACTGGATAACAGTACTTTGGCTAATATTAAATAAGCAATAAAATCTAGAAATATAAGAACTTTGATTTTAGTGTGTTACTAGAACACTAGGAAGTAGAAAATAATTATTTTAACATTCCTAAAACATTCATTCATTGTTTAAACTCGCCTGAACAGGGTTGCGGAGACGCTGGAGCCTATCCCAGCCACAATATGGCATAAGGCAGAAACAATCCATGGACAGGACACAAGTCCATGGCTGGGTGACACACAGATATACTCGCGCGCGCGCACACACACACTAAAGCTAAACTCAAGGTAGAACTAAAGTATACACATTTACAATTATTTTATAGTTTTTGAAAATCACACAAAAAAGTCACTCCATTGACTTTTTATACAAATTAAAAATCTATGACATACAGTATATACATATACTGACTTTGTGTGTGTTTGTGGACATGGTAATTAAATGGTAGTCAGAACACCAAGGTGCAGTTTGGCACTTCCAGGCCAAGAAAAATTACACTGTGCTAGTTCCTGCCCATATCTGAGAGGAATCCTGCCTCTTGGAGATTTTGTTTTTTATATACAGTAACTACATTGATCACTCGTATCAATTCCATCTGTATTCCTGTTAAAAGAAAACAAAGAAGTGACACCCATTCATACCCATTTTGACAGTTAAATGTGGAGGGTGGCAACTCTTAAGTGTAATAGGTCCCATCAAAGTTAATTTTCCAATGTTATCAGATTGAGTGAGAGATCTCAGAGGGCTGCAAGGAGGTCAGCTGGGATCCTCCAAGCTAGTAGGTGTCAGCACTGATTTCCGACATACAACATGCGATTCTACTGCCTTTCAAAGTACACAGACAGTTTGCACTGTCTCTCAATGGCTGTTTGACCCTTTGATTGAGTACAGGATACAAGGGGTGCAGGGCTAATCACAGCCACAATTATGATGGGCCAAGAACTTTCTAGAAACATGATTTTTGGATGTATTCCTGGAATTGACCCTTAAAAGGGAAACAATAACATTTTTCAATTTTTTTTAACAATTAAAAGTATTTTTTTTATCTTTAAAGTTTTGAAAATATCATGTTGTAATACCTTGAAGCAATTTTTAAAAAATTACAAAAATAAAAGAATGTACCAATTGCATTTGGTCTAGTATTAAGCTGGTGGCATAACTCAAATTCCAGGAATCAAAGCAGTGGTGTGAACTATTGCTGCATTCCAATTGAAGTGGGAAGTCAGAATTTACGAGTTCCAAGTGGGAAGTTTCAACTGGAATGCCCCCAACAAGTCAGATTTCCAACTCGGAATGTCGAGAGTGTCTCAACAGTCCCAACCTCAAAATCCAAGATGGCTGCTGTTGAAAGCTGTAGTATTATAATGTTTATAAGTAATTCTGTCTTATTAAATCATTCGTACACACAATACTGTCCAACTTCTATCTGTGGACCTGTTGCTACATTGTTTGTAAATGCAAAATACCACGTAATGAATTGTTATCAACTTGTTCGGTAGTTGTCGGTATTCTAAAAGAGCAAGCACAAATGCCAAACTGCATCTGCCATACATTTATATTTTAAAATTTGTATGCCTCACTAGAAAGATTTCAAGCAGTATTATTAGCAACTGAAGGAAACGGAGATTCTTGTGCTATGCATCTTAGTCCAATTTCATTCTTTGAAGGAAGTTTGTTTCTGTTCGCAAAAATAATCGCAAAACTATAACGTTAAGCGACCAGTAAAATGTGTACCATTGATACAGGAAAAATTGTGTTTAATATATATAGAATCTTAAACTGATGAGGGGAACTACAGTCATGGCCGAAATTATCAGCACCCCTGGAATTTCCCAGAAAATGCACCACTTCTCCCAGAAAATTGTTGCAATTACAAATGTTTTGGTATACACATGTTTATTTCCTTTATGTGCATTGGAACAACACAAAAAAACAGAGAAAAAGAAAACCAAATCTGACATCATGTCACACAAAACTCAAAAACCGGGCTGGACAAAATTATGGGCACCCTCAACTTAATATTGGGTTGCACGCCCTTTGGAAAAAATAACTGAAATCAAGCACTTCCTATAACCATCAACAAGCTTGTTACACCTCTCAACTGGAATTTCCGACCACTCTTCTTTTGCAAACTGCTCAAGGTCGCTCAGATTTGAAGGGCGCCTTCTCCAAACAACAATTTTGAGATCTCTCCATAAGTGTTCAATCGGATTTAGATCCCCACTCATTGCTGGCCACAGAACTCTCCAGCACTTTGTCTTCAACCATTTCTGGGTGCTTTTAGAGGTATGTTTGGGGTCATTGTTCTGCTGGAACACCCATGACCTCTGACGTAGACCCAGCTTTCTGACACTGGGCCCTACATTGCGCCCCAATATCTTTTGGTAGTCTTCAGATTTCATGATGCCTTGCACACAATCAAGGCATCCAGTGCCAGAGGTAGCAAAACATCCCCAAAACATCTTAGAACCTCCAGCATGTTTGACTGTAGGTACTGTGTTCTTTTCTTCGTAGGCCTCATTCCGTTTTCTGTAAACAGTAGAATAATGAGCTGTAGCAAAAAGCTCTACCTTGGTCTCATCTGTTCACAAGAAGTTTGCCCAGAAGGATTTTGGCTTCCTCAAGTACATTTTGGCAAACTCCAGTCTGGCTTTTTTTATGTTTCTGTGTCAGCAGTGGGGTCCTCCTGGCTCTCCTGCCATAGCGTTTCATTTCGTTCAGATGTCGACGGATAGTTCGAGCTGACACTGTTGCACCCTGAGTCTGCAGAACAGCTTGAATATGTTTTGAAGTTGATTGGGGCTGTTTATCCAACATTCGGACTATCCTTCGTTGGAGTATTTTATCAATTTTTCTCTTCTGACCACATCCAGGGAGATTAGATACAGGCCATGTGTTGTGAACTTCTTGATTAGGTTGCGCACAGTGGACAAAGGAACATGAAGATCTCTGGAGCTGGACTTGTAGCCTTGAGATTGTTGATATTTTTCCACAATTTTTGTTCTCAAGTCCTCAGACAATTCTCCGCTCTTCTTTCTGTTCTCCATGCTTAGTGTGGCACACTCAGACACGCAACAGAAGGGGTGAGTCAACTTTTCTCCATTTTAACTGGCTTCAGGTGTGATTGCTATATTGCCACCACCTGTTTCTTGCCACAGGGGAGTTCAAACAAGCATCATATGCTTGACATAAAATGATTTACCCACAATTTTGAAAAGGTGCCAATAATTTTGTCCGGCCTATTTTTGGAGTTCTGTGTGACATGATGTCAGATTTGGCTTTTTGTCTCTGGTTTTTGTGTTGTTCCAATGCACATAAAGGAAATAAACATGTGTATGCCAAAACATTTGTAATTGCAACAATTTTCTGGAAAATTCCAGGAGTGCCGATAATTTCAGCCATGACTGTACACTTCTCATCAAGCAGCAGGAGAGCCCTTTGGCTGAGAAGAGGCAGTCTAAGCAGTGAGCTATGCAGATATATTTATGGCGAAGTGCCACTGTGGTGCTCACAGGCTCCAAATACCAACGTTTTCCTGCTCTTCACATCTCTCTTTTAAGTAGTTCACTAACCTCAAAATGACCGCTCACTATTGTTGCTCTGAAGATGGTTATCTGCATAATGAAATGCCAGCTCATATTGTGGGTCACTGATCCCCAGGCTAATGCAACTTGTCAACGACATTATGCTTATTTTTGCAGCATGTTGTTTGCACACATTATATTAAAGGGCAAAATATTTGGTAAGAAGCCGCAATGAAAGAGAAATGAAATAAGATTTTTTTCCTATAAAGCATCCCGAGTTTTCCACGGTACATGGGAAGAGCAGCTAATTATTTGTAATTTATATAACAATGTGAACTTCTAATACATCGAGGGCAAATGCGCGTACCAACCCACTTGATAAATTGAAACTTGAACTGAAATTGTCCTGCAGGCAAGCTAACAGTTTATGTTTGTATTGCCTTTGTTCATTTCTCAGTTGGTTTTGGAATTAATACATCCTCCATTTTCAATATTCGTTTGAGATTTGGAAATTGTTTTCTTAAATAAGTTTTCCCTTTTAAATGAATACCCTGTCACAAATAAATAGTTTGAAATTGCTTATTTACCGCTCATGGTCAATGGTTAGAAAAAATTAATTCATTCTTCATTATCAGAAGTGAATATGCAAATCAACAAAAATTTGCAAATTAATAATTCCTTCTGTGTACTTTTAACTGTGATTTCTACGCTGGTCGCAGTAGGTTAACAAGACAGTTTTCTTGCAAAAAACGTGATCAGAGTGCAGAAAAGTAACAATGACAATTACTTTAAAAATAAGTATTACAGTTGGCCAAAATACAAAGATAGGGATTTTAATATACCTACATATTAGATTTTTTTATTTAAATAAACTATTGGAAAAGTTGAATAGAAAACTTAACAGATGGAAAGCTAAAATAATTGCTCAATTATTAGTAAGTTAATAGGAATAAAAAAATAATAATAATAATCAGGAGTGATATAAAGCATCAGTATAGGTGAAACCTCTTCCAAAGCTACATCAATGAATCCTATGAGGCACACATTCACTGTCAAGGACCTTGGTAAATGGTACAAAAAGGCTTTATTTCAAATGAAAAACAAATCAATGTAATCAAAAATCATCTTGTTAGTGTAACCACACAAACAGGTTAGGGTTGCGACAAAGGCCTGAGTCAGTGCTAGACAGTGGAAAAAATATATTAATTTACATCTTTTTATTCAGGCTAAAAATTAATTAGGATGTTTTTGCTTTTCCTTTTCATCTATCAAGGCTGCATTCTGCACACATAACATTAATTAAACTTGTTTTGAAAATGGCCAAATTCACGTAATTATTCCTTTTTATATAGAAACCTTTCATATACTAACATATTTCAAAATACAAACCTGTTAAGGTTATTTTATTTTTTCTTGAAATAAAAGCCAACTGCATTGCAGTTAAATATGTAAAAATATAAAATTGTTATTTTGGGATTTTTTTTTAAATTAAGATATTTGCTCCAGTTAAGAGTTATTATTGATACATAACCTTATTATTTACCTCACTATAAATGCATTGCATATCTGAAAATGGGTGTGAGTTTGTATATATATTGTATTGCAAAGAAAGACAAGATGCTGGCGAATACAGTTTCATACACCATTAAAAGGAAATTGAAAACTAGAGGAAAATCTGATAGGATCAGGTTTGGCATACCCAAGGCCAAACCAGAATCAGAAGACATGATTCTGAAAGTCAACAGCTTACGTAGTAGGCACCTAACGAGACAACAGTATCAAGCAGCATTTTGATTTTTTTTTATTGGTTTAATAAACTTTCTTTTTTATCCTCTTCCAATTTACCACTTACCTTTGAATCATTTGTCATTTACTGGACTTGAACTGCATAAATTTCAATAAACCTGGAAAAATAGGGGTGCTCTAAAAGTTACAGATAGATAGATAGATAGATAGATAGATAGATAGATAGATAGATAGATAGATAATAGAAGTTGAGTGCTTTATTGTTATTAATGTGCCTGTGTACTGTGCATTTCAGGTGGGAAACGATTGGGAAGAGTTTCCCACAGCCAAATAAAAGCCTGTGATGTGATCAAACTTGTGTCTGTCTGTGTCGGGTTTGGAGAACTGGTGAACCCCCTGCAGACCAATAAATAAATACATAAATGCTAAGGTTTGTCTTTCTGTCATGTAAAAACTCACACAGCCCTGGCCCTCAAATGTTGATCTTGGTGTCAATCAAAACCTTATGCTGCGACACTTCCAACACAACCCACAAATGGGTCATCCAGGCTCCAACGGCCCTCAAATTGGGCTATGACTCCTTCTCAGCATGAATCAACTGACAGGAAACGCTTGACAACACGCATACTTGACTTAGCGGACACAAAAAAATTGGCCAAGCAGTCATGCAGCATGTCAAGCAGAAAAACAGAAAGGAGGCACATGCACAAGACACTGCTGCCAGCGAAAGAACTGCAACGATAATCGACAGCCATAAAGAACTCCATTAAGTACACTGTACGGGCTGCTTCAGATCATTCTCACTGCAAGCAGTGGCATGATGGCATGCCGAACGTCCCACGGTGAAAAAGAAAGATTTGTCAGCACAACCACGCTCAGCCACCAGTGAGACACATTGCACAGGCCACACTGCAGCACCATCTGTTGAGCATGAAGTACAAGATGCAAATGTAATCACAAACAAAGTGATACACATTGTTATACCTAGTAAATGAACTGTACCTGCGACCGCCACTAACAGTGATAAAGATTGTACACTTCAATGACGTGTGTCAAATGCAGGATGCAGAATGCAGGTGCAACAAACACAGAGAGCTTCTTGTACAAACTTACACTCTAACTCTTACATGAAGTCATATACACTGGGTGCATATCTGTTCAGATGAAGAGTTTAAACAAACACTTTCATGGCCTTAAAATGCACACATATTTCCTCATTTGTTTAGAGAAATACAGAATTTGATTAATGCAAACAGGCCTCATGCTCAAGCCTCTAGAAATAGATAGGTTGGACAAGAAGAAAAACTACAAGCAGACAGGTTCAAGAAGTTAGAACTTCCTCACCAATTTTATTCAAGACCAACACCTTCTAACACACACTATGTTTTAAATTTAATGATTGCTTCTTAACTACAGAATAAAAGACATAATTTCCACAAGAAGTGAAAGACACCACTATTTACAACACACACGCAATATCAATAGCTTCTTATCTTTTGCATCCATGTGAGCCTCTGTTGATAATCCCTCTGTACATCTTGTTTGTGTGTTTAGAATTTACAATCAAGTTTATCATTATATTGGTGGACTACACCCCTGCAAAGGGCAACCTCCAGCTTATGCCAGTCTTTAAATGATAGGTCCTGATGAAACACTCAAAGACTTTCAAGGCCTCAAAATAAAAACTGCAGGACTCAATTGATGTCAACTAGTGATGAGCGAACATTGCAGAGCTTGCTTCGCCACAAGTTCCCCGAAATCACAGAAATGTTTGTGATATTCGCCAAACTTTGTGAACAGCAATAAAGGCAATGGTGAAGGACTGACTGAACTAGGTTTGATTGGATTATAATGGTGCAGTTGTCTTTAAAGTGTCCCTGAGGGCTAGGGAAATGTCTGTCAACTATACTGGACCAATTACTGCAGCCAAAAAAGTGACCTGAGCTGTGCAGCAGCAGTGCCAACCACTGTATCACCATGCCTCTGTATGATCAAAGAAGAAAAAACGCAGTCACACAATCATATATTTCATCAAAACAAAGTGGAAATGCTGAAATTAAAGTCAAAAGTAAAAAAAAAAAAAAAATTTTGTTTTTTTTTTTAAGGTCAGAAAACTTAAACTGGTTTGTCATGATTGAAGCCGTTGGCTCGTTCTGTTATTTGAAATTGTGCTGAAGGCTTTCCAAACTGTCTGTGCTGTTCCTTTAAAAAATTTTTTCTATCAAAAAGATAAAAATAAATAGTAATAAATCTTTCGTTTTTATTATTAATTCATAGACTCCTCTG
>JANRMT010062796.1:988269-1006029 GCA_026402145.1 Polypterus bichir lapradei | reverse complement strand
GGGGCATCAGGCTTCTTCAAGGTTTGTTTTCACTCTCGTCTTGTCATGCAGCTAACTATTATGCATACATTGGGCACGTGCCTCCTTCTCTTATGTTGACATGGAACTTGCAGATCGACCTGCACATTTTGCTACAAGCATAGATAACTCGTCCCACAAAGTCTGTAATGCAAATGATTAGCATTATATACTTGGGGGGGGGGGGGGGTTGCGGTCCCATCAATGTTGTCTGTTACATTGCACTGGCCTCGCAAAGCACTATGGGGCACATTAAAAAAAAAAGAAAATTGTCCTAAACCGGACGAATTATTAGCAAATAATTTTACTAACTTGGGCGAACGCAAACGTAGCAAATTCGCTGTAAATAACGCTTTGGCAAAATTCGCTGATCAACACAAATGCTAACAATCCTTACGCCTGAACATTTAAAAATACAGGACATGTGGAAGAAGAAGAAAAATAAAAGGCACAGAAAGAAGGCAGACAGGTTCAAGAGGTGAAAATGTACTTTCGAACTGATTTTACACAAGACTATCAAAGTTGTAATGTTCCAACATCAAATGTTATAGCCGCCGTGTTCACTACAAACAATGACAACCACCACTAGAAAAACAAATGCCTTTCCATTTTAAGCCCTGGTGTTGTGTGATTGGTTTCCATTCCCATTTATTTGAGGACTGGAAGTCTGCATGATCCACTAGTACTATATAAAAAACAACTACAATAGTCAATAAAACACTAACATGGGGAAAAACCAGAAAAGTGGCATATGAATGTGTACCTAGTAAAGTTTGTGGACGCTAGAGGCACTGTTGCCCCATTGAACCCACCAGACAGACGTCCAGGACACACGTTTAAAACACCAAGAATAATTTCTTTAATAATATTCTTCAGTTATAGTGCACAAAGCACCGCACAATCCACAATTCTTCCAATAATCAATAATTAATAAACAAATAACAATAACCAAATCCTCCACTCCCAGCAGCTCTGTTCCTCTACCACCCAACTCCGTCTCGACCTGCTGCGTTTCCCACAGTCCTTTTATAGTCCATGACCCGGAAGTACTCCTTCTCCAGGTCAAACGCCACATCGCCCTTCCTCAAGTAATCCGGAAGTACTGTGGGCTTCCGTCCTCATGATTTTGAAGTACTTCCGGGTTGGTGTAACAATAATAGTCCCCAGGTTTTTGGTGAGTTTCCCCTGGCGGCACCCACGGCACCCAACAGGGCTGAAGAAACGGACTCCATGTCCCATGCTGCCCTGCAGGAATCCGGGGCACCATTTCCGTCCAGGGGAGATGCCATCTAGCATCCCGGGGGATGTAGTGCCCTGAAAAGGCTATTCTTCCTCTTTCTTTCAGATGAGGGACGTCCCGGCCAGACTGAAACGCCGGCCATCCATCACAGGTTGTATATATAATTAACATGCAATATCATTTCCTATAGTAGCATTCAATGACATCCTGCTCTCTATGGCTGTTCTCTATGACTTTTATCTTGTACGTAAAAGCACTTATTCACAGCAATAAACTGACCTTAACCACTCTAATATTATGAAGGCCAAGGGGAAAATGTGAAAATATCCTCCCTAGTGTCAGCTAATTCATCACCCACCAAGCCTCTATGTAATAAAAAGGATGTATGGAAAATTATGGCATACAACAGAATGTTTTTGCCAATGGTGCACATTTGTTGTTCTATAAATCTAGGGACTTCTTTTTCTGCCATGGTGTGTCATGGGGTGATCAGCCAGCATTCTTATAAAGCTGTCCTACAGCTTCTTAGAGGATAAGGAATTTTCTGAGCTTTAATACTACAGCTCTGCTGAGTCAAAGCTTATCCAGACTACTGTGAATCAGGTTATTTATATTTACAAGAAAAATAAAATGGGACTGAGCAAAGTTATATGTAAAAATCAATACTGTGATTGATTGACACATGAAAGATTTCTTTTTAGGTATCTCAATGGGAAAATGGATCCATAATCTCCAGGGGCAAGACAACAAAACAATAAATTTTGTGATTCTGCTGAGGCTATGGTAAATCACTTAATAAAAGAGAGTAGCAAGTCAACAAATAATGTTACATGACACGAATCTACAAGTACAGACATTGGGATCTTTGCTCTCTCATAAAAAAAAAAAAAACATAAAAATGTTACAATAAAAAAGTGCCACCAGACCTCAAAGTCTGCTTAGTCAAAGACATGCAAGCGGGAAACAACAATTAAGATCCATCATAGGTTTTACATAGGTTAGCCATCAGTCCCACCATTTCCATTCTTCCAATTTCATTGGACTTTTGGCCTTGGAGATGAAATATATTCTTCTCATGTCATCCAACAACAAAATTCCCTCTTCTTCTTCCCTCTATCACCATCATAGTGCACAGCTTCATGCAGTGATTTTGGTCCATTCCTCAAATCATTTAACACCTCTTCCACACTTGAGATGAAAGTGTCTGTTTATTCATGAATTCAGCTGAATAGACGACCCATATGAGATGCAAGTCTGAAGTGTCAGATCTAACATATTTGTGTAATATATTAACACAAAAACTGATTCAAATATTTTATAAGTAAAAATAATGGTTCAGAAAAACACAATCTTAATCTTTACCCGTAAATAAAAATGGAACCAGTGACACCTGGGGTAAGGACACTGTTGTACAATTGCTAACTTGGGGTGCCAGTAGAAGAGGCCAAGTAACCAGGGGATGGAGTAAGAGAGACTGAGACTGAAAAAGACTATTCAAAAACAGGATTCTGTTTTATTCCAGCCACGTCCAAACTATTACACAAGCAAATGTCTTACAAAAATATTTACAAAGTCCAACGCAAAGACACTTTCAAAACGAAATAAAATTAATGCAGGTGCTACTTATAATATTTACAGTGATTTTCAAATCAAAAGTGAAGAAAAAACAGAAAGAACTGTTCCTCCTCCTTCGTCCAGCTACAAGACAGTTCACGAAGGGCAGACTGAAAAATTAATTAAAAAAATGAAAAACTATGCACCTTTATGCACAAAGGTCGGTACGGATCTCTACTACTAAACTAAGCAAATCAGTAGCACAGATCTACACTTAAGTCCAAAGACCTGGTCAAATAACGATCCCTGGTGTTCGGACCATGATTTTATACCGCAAACCAATCCTCAGTTGCGTTACTGGTGGACTTCCAACAAACCGTCACCTGCTCAAGTACAGTCCAGCCTATTTAAACTTTCAAGCGCGCAAATATCCATCTGTCTTGGTGACATGAAGTCTCCTCGTTCAGCCTCTAGTAAGTGGGTGCTGCTTTACTTTCTACCACTTTCACTTCTATTCCCTTTTGCCGGCTACACTGAAACTGTGCTCTCTATCCTTCTGATCTGTTCCTCTGAATTTAAATACAGTGGAACCTCAGTTTGCGAGCATAATTCATTCTGGAAACTTGCTCGCAGTCCAAAGCACTCGTATATCAAAGTGAATTTCCCCATAAGAAATAAAGGAAACTCAGATGGTTCGTTCCACAACCCAAAACTATTGATACAAAAATGATTAATCTATACTAATAAAAGGCAAAGCCCTCACTGACTGACTGAATGACTGACCCACTCATCACTAATTCTCCAACTTCCTGTGTAGGTAGAAGGCTGAAATTTGGCAGGCTCATTCCTTACAGCTTACTTACAAAAGTTAAGCAGGTTTTATTTCGAAATTCTACGCGTAACAGTCATAACTGAATCGTACTTACGTACATATATACGGCCATAGCCTGCAGCTCGGTGGCCGTGGGAGGCGTGGTGATGGGGGATGCAGTTGGCTGCCTGCCTATATTGCGTCCCCCATCCCCACGCCCCCCACGTAATTGAGTGCCTGCCCATATAAGGCCGTCCGTCAACAGCAATCCAATAGACACGCTGCCGCTAAATATTCGCAGGCAAATCAAAAAGTTAATACCGGGAATGTCTGTTAAACATCTTAGATTCACGAGTAGCGATTTGGGTGGTAAGATGTCTATCAAGGTGATCAGCGTAATATTTATATGTCATTGAGGCCACAATCGATGATGGGATTGGCAAACTCGAAGCCTCTAGCCATCTGGTTAACTTGTTAACATCAAATTCATGGCCAACAATGGCTGCCGACATTCCTGCATGAAGTGTATCTAACACCCTAACACTTTTATTTTATTAGTATACTGGACCACTATCTTTACACACTTGGACTTTGAGCTCAAAGGACTTGAACTGTGCTTTGGGGGCATAATTGCAACTCAAAACATGATTTTTTTATAATAAAATAATGAAAATATGCAACAAATATATTACTTTACAATGGTAGGGAGAACAAGACCGGTCTAGTAAGATACTAACTGCTTTCCAAACTTGCGCACACCACGTCTCTCATTTTCTTCTCTACTACGCATATCCATGAAACCCGTGAATTATGAGGCTGACAATGTGAAAATAAGAAAGAGGTTAAAAATAAAATTGTGCGAAAGCTGAACACACTAATGTTGAGGATTGACTGTATATATTGTTATTGCTATGATCACAAAATAATAAAACTTAATATCTGGAGTTATCTTAGGACAGCTGTTATACTAACTAACTTGCTGTTTCTCATCTAGGAACTTTTTTTCTCATATGTAGGCATCACTGTTTATTGGAGTTTTCATTTGTATATAAATATTTTAAAATAAGAAATTCATCCAAGTACCTCCCAATACATGTCCACCTGGCAGGCTGATCTGTACTGTTCTTAATACCTACATAGTTCATCTGTGGGAGCAAACTCGTAAGACCCTCACCAGACATGCCCTAACAGCACCAGATGTACTGGGGGGGGACACCCTAAGCTAACTTCATTGCCCTTCCACTTTTCTTGCTCTGCCCAATTGTATGCAGACTGCAGGATGAGCTGAATGTCTCTGTGGAAGAAGTTAGTAATTTTAACCGTCAAAAGGTTGTGCTGACTTACAGGGGCTGACTGGCTGCCGAATTTTAGTCTTGTGCACATGGGTGGCTTTACATGAGGCTGCATTAGTCCACTGAGGTATAAAAACATTTTTTGAAGATCAAAAGGAGACAGATATTTTCCTGTCATATTTCAGGTTGCTTGGCAACATAGATAGAATTTTTAAAGAGGTGGAAAATTATATCAAGAAACTTTTGTTTTTGCTTTTTCTACACTACAGTGTGTCATTACATTACAAGATGAGTTAACTCAGAAGTAACTGAGCTTTCACAGCAGGGTCTCATCCACCAAGCAACCCCTGCATCGTACTAAAACATTGGTCTAAATTAATATTGATCCTAGGGCCCTTTAGAGCTTTCACGTTTAAGAATAAAATTACCTGTACCCTCAGTTGACATAATCTGCAAGTCTAATGCACATAAGCCTAGTTCTCATCACCACACAATTCATTGTCTCTACAGCAATCCCTTTTTATTGACTCTAATGTCTGGGTTTCCCCGTATTGATGAAATATTTTGACATTATGCTTAACGCACAAGAAAGAGACCTCTATGTCACACCAATCTATTTAACAAAAATGTACGACTATGCTCTCACAAGTCTTACTAACAAAGAGCTAATGTAATAACCTCTAATCACATTTATTTTCTCAGTTCTATCACTGCTTAATAATAATTCTCCCTAAATTTTTGAAAAGAAATTGATGCTAGACTAAAACAGTGATTTTAGAATATTTGAAATTGATGCTTTATTTAACAGTTCATCCCACTTTGTTGAGATGTACACATGCCTATTGGTCTGCCTTTTTAAACTGAGCTCTTAAAGCCCAAACAATGCTTCAAATTTAAATAATAATTTGCTTGATTACGACTTGTCATGCAGTGAAGTACTGACTGCTCCTGCTCTGAAAGAAGAAAGTGAACCATTAAATTAAAAGAAAAATCACCACGTTCAGGAGGATTAATTAAAATCTACTTAGAAATGCCAGAGAAAGGGGCAGAAATAAGTTGTGAGGATGACAGTCTAAAGAAAGGGAGAGAGACAGAGAGAATGGCTGTGAAGCAACCAACCTGACATCAGAAATAACAAGCAGAACTTATTTTAACTGAGGGTGCAGTTCATCAGCTATGGAACCCATTTACTAAAAAAAAAAAGGGATGTCTCACAAAGGGGCTACCCACATTAAATATTCCTTTACAAGACGTCTGATACATAAAAAGAGACTATTCAGAAAAGGCAGAACAACACTGGACTCGGGTACTTCTTTAGTCGCATGTCATATGGAACAAAAATCCCTTCTGGAACGACTTACTTTAACAAAATTCTAACTTGAATCAGTGGCTTGGGCTGACATCAAACCGGCCATTACTGTGCACACTAAGCAGTTTAAACAATTTGTACGTTCCAGTGAAGTGAGGAAGTATTCTTATTAACTTCAAGGACTGGTATATACAAATTCTATGCTGTTTCATCATGACACATTGGATGGAATGGCACAGTAAGTACTGTGACAGGCAGCTGCGGCCATTATCTGGCTGGGACAACACCTGGATGGAAGGACTGGGGAGAGAAAGTATATACGAGACACTACCTCCCCTGGGACACCAGAGGGCAGCGCTCCTGGCCAGCTGTGGCACCACAAATTCCCGCAGGGTATGCTGGGACTTGGGAGTTTGATACAGCCCTGTTGGGTTCTATCTGAGCTACCAGGAGGAGCTGCAGAGCCACATGATGGATTTTCACCACACCTGGGAGTGATTCCAGGTAACCTTGATGAACCACCTGGTGCTGAATAAAAGAAGCCACCTCACTCCAGTCTGAAAGCCAGAGTCGGGTGGGAGTAGACAAAGCTTCTCAGGGGGAGTGGAAGAAAGAGAGAAGAGAAAGAAGAGAAGTATCTTTCTTGTTTGGAACTGTGCTGTACACGTGGGAAATGGGGGAAGGCGTTTCCCACGGGGAAAAAAGACAAAAAATAAAAAGCGTGTGTGCTTAATTTCTGTCTTGTGTCTGTCTGTGTCGGGTTTGGGCAGCAGGAGCACCCTCTGCAAGCCACAATACATTGTTCTATGATTTACTTAAACAGCTCAACTGCCTGGTGATTTTTCCAGTTATGTTGGTATACTGTACCAGTATAAAACAACACAACCCATTGGGTGAGCCTCAGGAAGGATGATGTTTATCTTCCAAGCTACTACATAAAAGTACATGAGTTTCCCAAGAAAACAGCCGGTCGCATGCCCTACCAATAATTTTCTATGTCCTTCTTCTAAGCTAAAAGAGTAAACAGTAAAGCAAAAGGTTAGCAGTGAAATAAAGTGTGGTAATGGCTAATATGATGGTGACACAGCTAAGCAGTAGTTAATACAAATGCCACATGGACACTGCGTTATGCGGAGTTTGCACATTCTCCTCCGGTCTATGTAGGCTGTCCCTCCAAGTCCCAAAGATGAACATGTCAGGTAAATTGACAACTCCAAAATGACCCTGGTGTGAGTGTGATGCATGACTCAGCCCTGTGATGTACTGCCACCCTCTCCAGGGCTGATTCCTGCCTTTGCCCCCAGTGGTGCCAGCACAGACTTCCCGATCCTGAATTAGACAAAGCAGTTTTAAGTATGTTAATTACTGTTTTTACATGCTGACCAGCCAGTAGCTGATACACCTGTAATTTCTACCTAGTTTCCTTAATATATTTTATTAATTTTAAAGTATGTGTTACACTGAGCAAATTAGAAGTCAGTAAGACATACAGGGCGGAACGGTGGCACAGTGGTAGCGCTGCTGCCTCGCAGTTAGGAGACCCGGGTTTGCTTCCCGGGTCCTCCCTGCGTGGAGTTTGCATGTTCTCCCCGTGTCTGCTCCGGATTCCTCCCACAGTCCAAAGACGTGCAGGTTAGGTGGATTGGCGATTCTAAATTGTGTGTGCTTGGTGTGTGGGTGTGTTTGTCTGTGTCCTGTGGTGGGTTGGCACCCTGCCCGGGATTGGATTCCTGCCTTGTGCCCTGTGTTGGCTGGGATTGGCTCCAGCAGACCCCCGTGACCCTGTGTTCGGATTCAGCGGGTTGGAAAATGGATGGATGGATAAGACATATAGTAGTCCATCAAATTCAGATCAGATTAATAGCCCTTCCTCTGTCCATCTTGAAAGGAGAGAAAATATTTAAAATGAAACTAATCACTCAAAGATTTTAAAATAGCCAAATTGATAAAAATGGTTCAGCATATATAATTAACGGAAAATGCCACGCATACAGCAGCATAAATTCTTTTGGATTGTTTTGACAGTTTAAAAGTAAGAACTGATATTCAGTTGTCCTTCTGTTTGTCAAACATCTCTGTTCCACTGACACAGTTAAATCACCCAGTAATCTCCGCTCAGTCTAGCTTATCTTTCTAGTGGGAGCCAGCCATGCACTTCTTTTGTAGCTATTATTAGATATGGCCACCATGTTCATGTGATGGCAAATTAATAGTTTTTACGACATATATCAGTGAAAATAGCCTTTTCTCCCAAAAATATTTGGTTATATAACAAAACAATAATAAACAAGATAAACAACTTCACAGTGTTGCAGAGAGCATAAGTAAATTAAACCATTGTTGTAATCTAAATTGAACTGAAAACAGCCAAACATTACAGGAACAGACATTTTTTCAGTGCCTTTAACACCATTCTGGCTCATCGACTAGGAAAAAGCTCAAGGCTTGATGTTCCCACAATCTCTTGGATCGTGGACTATCTGACCAAAAGACAACAGATTGTGAGTCTGAAGGACTGGTGATGTGTAATACTGGAGCACCTCAGGGAACTTTTCTGTCTCCCTTCCTGTTTACTTTCTACATAACAGACTTCCAGCACAATGCCAGTGCTTGCCATCTACAGAAATTTTCAGATGACTCATCCATCATAGTCTGATAATAATGGAGAAGAATCAGATTAAGGGAAGGTTGTAGAGGACTTTGTTTTATGGTGCAGGGACAACAACCTGCAGCAGAACATCAGCAAGATAAAAGAGCTGGTACTGAATCTCTGGCTTGCCAAGTAGCCTCTGAGACCTGTAGCCATTCAATGGGAGGATGTGGAAATGGTGCATTGCTTCAAGTACCTGGGAGTTCACATAAACAACAAACTGGAATAGTCTGACAACAACATAGTACTGTACAAGAAGGACCGGAGCAGACTGTACTTGCTAAGGAGACCCAAGCCTTTTGATGTGTGCAGTAAGCTGCTGGAAATGTTCTACCAGTCCATAGTAGCCAGTGTGGTGTCCTATTTTGCAGTCTCCTTGGGAAGCAACTTGAGCACAAAAGAAGTACAATGCCTGAGCAAACCTATGAAGAAAACCTGATCTACCACTGGGCGAATCAGACACAGTGGAAGCTGTTGTGGAAAAAGAGGACGATGGCAAAATTGGATCCCATAATGAAAAATCCACACAATCCCCTCCAGGAGGCGCTCTCTTGGATCACTTTTAGCCACAGGCTCATTCCACCACAGTGTGCTAAGAAGGGCCTCTGGCAGTCTTTTCTCCCCACTGCTTATAGACAATTCAGCGATTCCACCTAATTACTTCTTGAACGTACTTTTATTTATTTATACACAGTGCAATTCTCTTTACAGATCCAGAAGATGGTTTACTTGTATCATAAGAAATACTGTAGCTGCAAGAGAGAGATTCCTAAAGCATTAAACACTTAAGGGGTAATATACTACGAAAGATTGGAAGTCAAGAGACAGAGAAACGGCTACCAGCTGTTAGATCAACCAGTCTTACAAGAAAACTTGACACAGAAATGATGCTATCAAGATATACCTTGTTTAAAAATGTATGGCTAATTAAGGTCCTGCAAAAGGATATGCCCTGTAATATGTTCCCTAAGGGCTTGAGAAGTTTAATCAATCTTTTGGAGGCTCTTCACTGAACTATCCTCTCTTCGTCTATCAAAGCAGCATTATGATCCATGTGGAAAATCTTCATTCTTACCTAACCTTTATCCTGATACGAAAAAGGGGTAACTCAGTCAGCAACAAGCCACTTAAATCTTCCTTCCTCCATGCAATTGCCCAGAACTGACAGCGATTATTTGTTCTAGCTTCAAAAGCGATCAGTAAAGCTAAACAAAAACTGTCAGGCACTAAAGAGAAAAAAATGCTCCACAATAAAGGATTCAGGTTTCAAAAGCCCCTAGAGAGATGTAATATATAAATTATTAGAATTCAACTAACCTGAAGCATGTTAGACCTACAAAGCACTAGAACAACAATACAAAGTAAACTCTAAAAAAAACTTTTAACAACATACAAGACACTACTTAGCTAATGTGTCTTATAAACACAAGATGTTCAAAAGGATTTCTGCATCACTGTGTGAAAAATGCCAACTGATTGTTAAGTAGGAGAAAAGCTGAATAAAATGCTTTTGAAAACATAAATGTTAAAGTAAACCAGATGAAACTACATGAATTAAATTACAAAAATGTATTTTTAACTTTTTAGATGCACTGTGTGTGCCAAGTCTGACTGCTTTATTTTTGACAATTATGCACCACTCCAATTAAAATAATAAAACACATTTTATGGACAGAAAACCTGAACAGAGGAGATGCATACTTTCTCTGTAATCCCAGGAACACAGATACATTAATTTAAAACTACATATACATATATATACATATACATATATATATACATATATACATATATATATATATATATTGTCACACACGTGCACAGCTAAAGGGCTTGAGTAAGGACAATTCCGAGACATACTAGGATGTGGCAGAGTGCACTGACTCTTTTTCTCCCTTGCCTGCAGACCATTCAAGGGAAATTCCACCTGGTCCTCTTGACGTCACTTTCGAGACCGAGCCAATGGAAGGAGACCTTGCCGGCTCCGGCCCCTGTGATGTCACCAATGACAGAAGACCTACATGAGCCCGGCCCCTTTGATTTCACTTCCTGTCTTCCCCTTTAAAAGCCTCCACCTTTTCCCCATTTCCTCAGTTCTGTTTTGGACTCAGTTTTGTGCACATCAGTGCTGTATTTATTGAGTATTGCTTTTGCAGCCAGAAAACCAGATTACACGGGTGGCTACCCCAACCTTTATACGACTCTGTCTCTAGTTTGTGACTATATATATATATTATATATATATATATATATATATATATATATACACTAGCAAAATACCCACGCTTCGCAGCGGAGAAGTAGTGTGTTAAATAAGTTATGAAAAAGAAAAGGAAACATTTTTAAAATAACAACATGATTGTCAATGTAATTGTTTTGTCACTGTTATGAGTGTTGCTGTCATCAAGGATTTGATTATCATTATTTCTTTCAATCAGGCTTGTATTTGGAGGACGTGTTGTGTTCAAGTTACATTCCGTGTTTGTCAACTATTGTAAAGATAACAGGTTTTATTCATCGAAGTGTTTACTACCCAAATTGCTACTCGTGAATCTAAGATGTTTAACAGACATTCCCGGTATTAAGATGTGGAATTGCCTGTGAGTATTTAGCGGCAGCGTCTCTATTAAGTTGTGGATTTGCCTGCGAGTATTTAGCGACAGCATGTCTATTAACTTGTGGATTTGCCTTCGAGTATTTAGCGGCAGCGTCTCTATATTAACTTGTGGATTTTTCTGCGAGTATTTGGCGGCAGTGTCACGAAGTTGTTTTCGTCTAGCTGCATCAGAAAATGTACCAAGACGTCTGACACGCCTCCTTTTTACCGTTTTCTCACAGCTTGGATTGCTGCTGTCATAATCGGTTTGAGTTTCATGGTTTGTTTCAATTACGTTAGTATTTGCAGGACTTGTGTTGAAGTGACATTCTGCATCTGTCAAGCGTTGTAAGCATACAACCGGCTTCATCGATAACTTCGCATCCAGCTTTTGAGAGTTGAAACATTCATAAACATCAAAGTGTCCACTACTCATATCGTCACCTGTGAATCTAAGATGTTTAAGAGCCACTGGCGGTTCTCCAAAGGTGTAAAATATTTGGCCATTTCGGTACACTTGAAAGCGACAACGGAACAATTCAGCGCCAGCCATCAACTCACATGCAGAAGCATAGGTGAAGGGCTTAAGCATTTCACTCTTATAGTGCCCCTGTGTAGTATAATTATCTCCTGTACCGTCATAAGTCCACACCTTGAACCTGTCCCAGTCATTCAATACATAAGACACAATGTTCCTCCGGATATCAAGATTGAGCCTGATATGGCCATGCAATATGTAACACAGAGAATGTAAAAGGCAGGCAGCATCACCGGGCATGGAAACCATATGGGCAGGCAGTCAATTACGTGGGAGGCGTGGTGATGGGGGATGCAACGCCGCCTCACACGGCGACCGAGCTGCAGACTATGGACGTATATATGTACGTAAGTAGGATTCAATTATGACCGTTATGTGTAGAATTTCAAAATGAAACCTGCTTAACTTTTGTAAGTAACCTGTACGGAATGAGCCTGCCAAATTTCAGCTTTCTACCTACACGGGAAGTTGGAGAATTAGTGATGAATGAGTGAGTCAGTCAGTCAGTCAGTGAGGGCTTTGCCTTTTATTAGTGTGTGTGTATATATATATATATATATATATATACATACACATATATACACACACACTTTTCAAATCACATTAACTTTGTTATAACAGACTACATATACTGTATATAATAGCACAGCAAGGATGGGCATCTAGAGACACCATTTTTTTGTTTTGTTTTCAAACTTCTTATGAGGCTCATTTTAGACAGATGAAGTAATAAAATGCACCAACAACAGAAGATTGTTACGTTTATAAACTGCATGCAAATGGCTGTATCATGTTTACTATGTGTGAACTTGAACTTTCTATGTGGAATGTTACATCACGGATATAGCCTCACAATGTTAAGTATGTTTTATCATAGCTTACAAAACTGTTCAGGACAATTAATAAGTGACTTTGCTTGAATCAACAGGATGAAATCCAAAGAGAGACACAAATTTTCCAGGCCAGGTCATGCTGGATAAGAGATTACGAGGAGCTGTAGCAGAGAGCTCAATTTTTATAAAAAGTGATGGGGCCAAGATGTGCTCAGGCACCCTGTAATACTACAATGGACAAAATGGGTTCAGAAAGTGTGTAAATCCTGAGAAAGCAGAAAAGTCATGGAGTTAATAAAACCTGCTGTTTAAAAATATATCTAAGAGATTCTGGAGAACAGAAAAACATATTAGAATTCAAAAAATTAAAATTTCAAAAATCAATAATATTATAAGAAAATGAAATGTTATGCACCAAAAGTGTTCTCTCCAACGAGTTAATCTTCAAAACGCAAGATGAAGGTAACAGAAAACTAGGAGGAGGAAGGGAGATCAAACAAATTAAACAAAACGAGATTTAGTTTATTTTTTCACTTAAAAGCTATATCTGTCCAAATAATCTTAAACAAAAATACTATCAAAAACAATTTTTAAATAAAAAACCCTAAAGTAAAACACACACATTAAATATGTCATATTTAGTAAACTGAAAATGTATGCGTAATGCATGGTGACGCAATACATTGAACTATGGAGACAGAGATGACAAGCCATTTACTTTAACAATTCTCTTAATTGTTGAACTTAACCCATCAAACCAGCAGGTATCACAATGACTTTAGCAATTACATTGCAGTTACTCCTTATGATAAACTTTGAATAGAAGACATTGTAATTCATGCTATCATTACAGCAAATACTGTACATATTATAGCATACAATTTGCATAACACTTAAATTTGCATTATTATATATATTGTGATGTGTAAGTCCCTGTCTTGCACCTCAAAACATGAGGCTGAGTCTAAGTACTTCAGCAAAACCAGCTTTATTCAGCTTGAAACAGGAACAGCACGGTTATTTATTGTAACATGATCTGCCACTCTCCTATACACAGACACAACAGTCAGGCAGGGTTGTTACCAGGTTAGTGGCCAAGTAATACTGTTCCCTGCATTTATAGTGTTCCTTGCATCACCCATTGACGACAGGTGCTCATAGCGTGACCGCAGTCGGCTTGGATTTACAAGCATCGTCCCAAAAAATTTTAGAAACCTCACAATGTAATATAGTTTTTTTCTTTTAACTTTTGTTCCTGGTAATTTGAGAATTGACTAATTTTATATATATGTGTCACTATGTTCAGAGACAACTTTTATAGCTTTTTATCCCACTAAAAGACACTGTTTTTTTTTTATAAAAGCAATGTTAGTTTTTGAAATGTTGCCGTTAAAAGAATTTGTAATTTTTAACAGTTACACTCTTTTGTGATCCTGAAAATGTAAGTTTGTAAAGTATTATTATTTCTTATATGTATTTTCATCTTGTCCTGGCATTTAGAAAAATGCAAGAGAGCCTATCTTTAGTTGGCAAATTAGCATCATCTATTAACATCAGAAGACTTTGTAATAGTGTAGCTATTTGGTGCCAGGAACTGTAATCTTGAGCAAATATCAGCCTGTCTTCATATCAAGATATTCTGCCTCTGATGATCCATACATTTTAGCATCACAGTTTTCACTGTTAAAAAAGAATCACTCACTCATGTCTCACCCATAAGGCCAGACAAGGCACTGGTCTCTCTGCTAAAATCTATTGATAGCCTCACTGAATTCTTGAAAAACCCTTAGCAAAACTGTCACATTATAAATAATGTCCACTCACATTATTTCTAATATTACCCTTCCTCCTAGCAAGTAACATTCCAGAATACGGACCCGTGTACTTTTAAAATAGTTTACAATTTTTAGCTAATGAGAATTACCCTATTTTTTTCTGATCAATATTTTATTAAGTAAAGGCAAATTGATAGGATATATCAATAAATAGACATAGCATACAGACTAGGCCAACCCATCCATTCTCACCCCTTCTCACTCAACATGGGCCAAATTAAAAAAAATAAATAAATAAATAAAAAATCAAGGAGTTACATTACAAGCCATGATTTACACAGCTGAGCCGTAGCAGACCAGGGTTCAATTCCATTACTGGAAGCACCATTAATCGGCGCTGCACCCAACTCCAAATGTATTTAGTTGTAGAAGGAGGACTGCCAGATGTCGACAGTGACGCGTTCAGGTGTCTTCCAGTGGAAAGCAATAATTAGTTTGCTTGCCAGGGTACCCAGATAGAATGACTTGCTTTCAGAATTTGAGCATAAGCCTAAAAAGATCTTAAAGAAGAAAAATTTGAAGTAAAAGAGGAATACTGCAGAACAGAAAGGAAGTCAGAAGGTGACATATGTGTGTCCAAAAGGAAAAGACAGTGCTAGAACATGTGGAGAAAAGTGCCAGGTAAAACAAGGGAACATAATTGACAGAGAGGATGAGCAGTGAGGCCCATCAGAATCTGCTTGCAGGACAAGTAGGATAGAGTCTGTGTAGAATTTTGAACTGGATGTGCTCATAGTTTGAGTCTCTAGAACAAAACCTTACACATACTGCAAGAACTAAGGGCTGCGTAGCCCTGATTTGAATTGCTAAGGTTATATATTTTGTACGTCACTGAAGATATCTTGTTGTTAATTTTCATTTTGCAGTGATTGTTAAGTGTTAATATAACAAGCTGTGTTCATTCAGGTTTAACTATCTGAGTACATACTATTATATCCGTGACTTGGCACTGAAAGCTTTCAAGCAAGACCTTGACTTCTGTTAAGAGCATTTGTGCAGCTCATTGTGGTAGAGTGCTGTATCTGTGGATCCTGGCTGTAGCACAGCTCTTGAAGTGGCTCTTGGCCTTTGCTAAGGTATCCTGGAGTGTAGCTCTTTCCAAGGAAGAAATCCGAAAGCAAACTGACATATCTGTGAATTGCAGGAAGACTGTGGCTCATGATCAGAGCGGCTTCTGACTCCTGCTAAGATATTCCTCGCTATGAGAATAAAGTGTTATCGAGCGTAGAGTGCAGTGTGTTGAGTGAAGTGCACTGTGCCTGTGATGACAAATAGGTAAGTACACATATAAACCCTATTAAAGAAATAAATTGAATAAACCCTTCTAACACACACACACACATACATACACATATATATATATATATAAAATGAAAGAAAGAGTTGCTTTTTATATATATATATATATATATATATATATATATATATATATATATATATATATATATATATAATGCACTTTTTCATTATTTTTAACCATTACCAGTACAATTTTCTCTTCCTTTGTAGAGTACGTTCATACAGTATTAAAACACAAGTTATGAGACCATCTACTAAATGAATTTTAAAACCAGTAAATTTTTAAATATCTCGTTCATTGTCCAAATGACACAAAACAGATGACTTCCATACCTTTAAACTTGTGAAATACAGCCCATAATTCAGCGATATCAGTGGCAAAGGTTATATCTGTGTCCAGCACAATAACCCTCTCCAAAGCAGGAGGTAATGTCTTTGTCAGCACAAGCTTCATGAGCCCATAGATACCAGAGTAGTGTTTGTTGGGGATCCAGGAGACCTCAGACTGCAATTAGAGAACACATAAATAAACAAGATTGAAAATGTAAGCATGGTGCAACAATATGAGTACATTTGGGACTTGGGTAACTATTTTAAAAGTTAGAACATTTTAAATTTCCTGTGTTTTTGTTTCAACTTTATCAAAGAGATAGGTCATTTTATTATCTGTATTTATATCTATGTCATGGTAAATTTGACAATATAAAGTTAGAGAAATTGTAGATACAAAGAATGTTTCCCTGTTTTTATAACAGATAATTTTGAAAATGTGGTAATGCTTTTCAAATTGAATAATTCAAACTTCAATGATTTATACAACAGATACCTTAACAAAAATTGACCTTTCCTGACAAAAATTTCTTAAAGAATAAAAGCACTAATTTTCAATGAAATTGGTTCAGTATGACCCGTGCTATTTCATGTGTGATATATTTCATCTGTCAGTCAGACAGATCTGGCAACAAAAAGATTTCTGTGAATGCACCTAAAAATAACTTACGAAAATCAGACAAAGGCAAATTCTTCAGAAGTAAGCAATCAGCGATAAGCAAGAGTTATCAAAGTTAAAGGTTTTGCAGAAAGAGCACAATGAGCACAATAATCAATTAACAACCAAGAATGGAGCATTTATACTAGACATTGAAAACCCTAGTGGCATCACCATGTGCATTACAAAGAAGAAAACTGGTCTCATTAACATATAAAGATAATTCAACAAAGAACACGACCGTATTAGGTCACATAAGTAGGTGGTAAGACTAACACCTCCTGGAAGGAACACTGCAAATTTAAAAGTACATTTTGCATTTCAAGTCAAAAATATTTTAATTAGCAACATACTCTATGTCCTTATCTAAAAACGTATGGGAAAGTGAAATAAAAAAATGTAAATGTGCTAAAACAGTAGTATAGCACTAAAGCAGGGTGCAAGCAGTAGAGTGCTTAGCTCTCTCAAAGGCATATGAATTTATTTATTAAATATTGTTTCACACTGATTAGAGCCAAAGGTGGATAGGGATCTTACAGTATTGTTGGAAAGTTATAGAATTTTGTGTACAAGTACATTTGTAAGAGCATCAAAGGAAACAGAGTTCTTTACTCATACTTTTAAAGAATATATACAGTAAATGATTTAGTATGCGATTGTGCTTTTATAAAGTGGAATTACTTGCATGAGGGAAACGCTCTTACTCTGCTCATCTTTAGCCAAGTCTGAAGTTTTTCATTCTTTCTAGTCATTTATATATATATATATATATATATATATATATATATATATATATA
>JANRMT010062796.1:971464-988169 GCA_026402145.1 Polypterus bichir lapradei | reverse complement strand
ATATTTATATATATATATATATGAATATGAGAGAGGTTTGTTGTTTGTTACATAATAATATTTATTTATTGAGCTTTTGTAAAAAAAAAAAAAAAAAAAAAGTTTAGGTGGTAAATAAAGTGCTAGCTATCTGTCTATTCATGGAATTTATAGTTGTATTTTTATATGTCCCTTTGTTTGTAGTTCTAGTTTCAAGGCAACATTACTAAAAAAAAAACTTGATCATCTATCTATCCATCTAAAATAAGAACTAAACAAACTGGCTAATACATGCATATTCCATACATTTTTAATAAGAACTGATTCATGTTAGCTAGACTGTTTGCTTTCGTCATGTATGCATGGCATAAAAGAAAGATACATATCCCTTAAGAAACAACCATTTTTAAGTTCTGTTTTAACATGCTGTCATTAACATTGCTCAGAGGTTTTGAAATTTCACCTCACAGATTGCTGTTTGAGGTTTACGGTAAAGGAATTGATCTTCTTTCATTTTTGTTATTATGGTTGGTATGGCCGAGGTGCACTAACAATGTAGCCTGTGTCAGTGTTCTCAACAATAGGTCGTCGCTTGCTGCCACCAGATGGGTTGAGTTGATATTTTTATAATGATGGTAGGTCGCCGCTCTGACAATCATGGTCAATTCACTAAGGAGGGCATCGAAGGAACCCCTCCCAACCCGGTATGACAAACGTGCCCAAAGATACTATCATGGGAAAAAGAGGGTCATGGCACCAGAGAAATACTGGCCTGTGTGACTGTGCTGGGGCTCCTTCATGTTCTTTGGAGATGTTGTTCATATGTGAGTAAAAGATATGGATGTTCATTCAATACAAGCCTTACAGAAAACCAAACTGGAAAAAATGATGAAAATGTAATTACATGTATGAACTGTTTATTAGGCACCGAAACAACTACACCCCTCCCTTTTCAAAAACAAACCCACTACCTCCATATAATAGTTTCAGGAGAATTTTCTAAGCCTACATTAAGATTTATTACAGCTATCTAAAAAATAGGTGTGGAATTATAGGCACCCATACTCAATAGAAATGTTGTGCAAAACCTGCAAAAGAATGTTCTAGAGACCCTGGCAAGCAAAACCAATAATCTGAAGTACCGTACCTGGAGAAAGTTTGTTAGGAAGAATGGGTACCAATCCTCAAAGAAGAAGAATAATAACAAAGAAGAAGAACTAAAATAAACTTTTGGTTGCTGGAGCCTTTGTTAACGTAGGTACCCAACCTTACCGAATTACTTCTATACATAATTAACTCTTGGCTTTGTTTGTATGAGAGCATTTGAGATTATTATTTTAATTAACACCAGGTCAGGTCAGGTTGTGGAGCATGCACCGGTACAGTGTGTTGCCACACCGACTACACAACGAAACCGACTACACATTACATGGGCGACCCCTTGGCCTGGTCCAGCCACTCGTGTCCCCAACAATGAGGATCTTACGAGCTGGATCACCCTCAGGGAAACGCGCCACATTGCCATAGTGCCGTAACTGACGCTCCCTCGCAATGCAGTTGATATGCCTCATTCAGGACTCCATGAGCAACCACTCATTCAACACTGTCACGCTTGAGTCACAGATTTGCACAGAAAACAGAGGATGTTGTAGAGACAAGAACTTTATTCAAACACTGCAAACAAACAGTTGTCTCTTTTAAAAAGTTTAAACGTGCTCCTTGACAGGACAATGATGACAGTTCCATCTCTCAATTAAAAGAATGCAAACTTATCTTCTTCTTCAAAGGAATACATGTCAGGAGCAGAGAATGTCTGAGAGAGAGAGAAACAAACAATCAATTCCAAAACTGACAGGTGCTGTTCAGGCTTTTAAGTATGTGGAGTACCGCGCGGGAAGCTTATCGCGCGACAGAGCCACAAATAGCCTAGCAAGTAAGGTAAGGAGCAATGTGAAGGTAGTCTGTCAACGTCTTCAGGAGGGGTTTTTCCAGGAGCGTCTGTATCCTCTAGAGGTGCGATCAGCCCCCTGGCTCACAACACAAAGTCAAACCAACCGTACCCAAGGATTTTCCGGAGAGGCACAGTACCAAAGGAGTCCAGTTTTCATCTCAGGTCACTTAATAGCGTCCATGTCTCACAACCATATAGCAAGACAGGAAGCACCAGGACTCTAAAGACTTGGACCTTTGTCCTTTTGCATAGATATCGGGAGAGCCACACAACCCTTTCCAGCGACCTCATGACCATCCTCCCCCCCCGATGCTCTCCCAGTCCGTCTACTGACTTCATAGGAAGAGTCACCAGAGACGAGAATGTCACTGCCAAGGTAAGTAAACCTCTCAACAAGGTCAACACTCTCTCCGCAAACAAACACACTGCTGATGGCTGTGCCCAAGAGGTCATTAAAGGCCTGGATCTTGGTTTTTATGCAGGACACTCACAAGCCCAGACACTCAGACTCCTCACTCAGTCTCTCGAGCGCCCCGATCAGAGCATCCATTGACTCTGCAAAGATCACAGCATCGCCAGCAAAGTCAAGATCCATGAATCTTTCTTCACCAACAGATGCCCCACAGCCGCTGGACCCTGCGACCTTGCCCAACACCCAGTCCATACAAGAATTGAACAGAGTAGGACCAAGAACACACCCCTGACGAACCCCAGAATCAACTGGGAAAAATGCAGAGGTCCTGCTTCCACTCTGCACAACACTCACAGTACCAGTGTACAGGCCAGATATGATATCCAGCAACCTCTAGGGGAGCTCACAGGGCAGCTCAATCAACTGAGTCAAACGCCTTGCGAAAATCGACAAAGGCTGCAAAGAAACTCTGCCGATATTCACGTGTGAGCTCCATGAGAACCCTCAGTGCCAGGATGCAGTCGATGGTAGACTTCTTAGGTGTAAAATCAGACTGTTCCGGTCGCTGGTAGGTGAGCAAGTGATCACGGATCCTATTGAGGATGACCCTAGCAAGGACCTTACCCGGCACCGAGAGCAGTGTTATCCCCGCCTGTAGTTGCTGCAATCCAGGTGATCACCCTTTCCTTTCCAGATAGGGATGACAAGTCCCGTTTTCCAGTCAGTTGGGATGATGCCAGTCTCCCAAATGGAAGCAAAGATTGCTTGGAATGCCAGGAGGACAGCCTTACCACCAGCCTTGAGAAGTTCACCCCGGATACCACAAATCCCTGCAGCCTTTCCCCCCCTCAGCTGGTTCACCACCTGAGCAATCTCAGTGAGATTGGGTGTTTCACAGCTAATCAGAGGATCAGATATCAAATGTCCTAGCCGGAGGATCAGCTTTGAACAATTGCTCAAAGTAGCCAGCCCAGCGGGTCCCAATTGCAGTGTCATCCGTAAGGAACATTCCATCAGCCGCCCTGACTGTGACTCTCTGAGGAACAGATTCAGATGTGCGTAATGCTTCGATTCCTCTGTAAGCAGGACGTGGGTCTCTAGACCACAGATGGTGTGCCACTTGCTCACAGATTCCTCTAATAAACACCTCTGTACCTGCCCTCAGAGCCCTCGCAGCCGTCCTTCTCAGTTCCCAGTACAGACCGGAGTTGCCATTGAGCCGTGCGCTGCGACTCCTCTCAATGATATCCAGGGTGCCATGCGAGATGAAACACCTCCTTCTGGGAACACCGGTAACACCAACACAACCCTCAGCAACCTTGTCACAGAAGGTCTCCCACATCACATTAGGATCGGCAGTCGTACCCAAATCTGAAAGTTCCTCACACATACTGCGTGAAAACTCATTAGAAGCAGCCAGGTCTTGGAGTCTGGCCAAGTCCAGGCTCATTTTCCTAGTAGGTGGTAACCTACTGGACCTAAGCTAGATCCTAACAGTTGCGACAACAAGTCTGTGGTCAGAATTCACAAACTGGGCACTTCTGTAGACCCTGCAGTTTTGCAAGAGCCTCCAGCGTCTGCCCACAAGGATGTGATTCACTTCTCCTTCATTAACAACATACAAATAAAAAAAATCCTTTCACGAGGAAGCAAAGCTGGAAGTCTGCAACAGTAAGACACCCAAGTTTAACTTTTACTGTTTAATGGACAATTTAAATTGAATAACATTTTCAATTATTTTATCCTCACTTGGACTTTGGGAAAAGAGATAAATATCACATGAAGCAAAGTCTTATGAATAAGGAGACTGTAGTAAAAGAATGTTTCGTCAGCCAAAAAAACTGCAAAACTAGTGTGTGACAGAGCATTGCAATTATTGTGGAGAAGACACCCCCCTTTGAAAACACATTTCTCAATGCAGATTTAACACATGTAAAGTGGCACTTTAATTCAAAAGTGAAAGGCATACTCAAGGACACTAGTGGGAATTAAGAAACTGTGCGTTCAAGACACGAAGCGCTTGTTCAAGCAAAAGGGAGTGAGAATTTAGTGTGTCATTTCATACATTTCTGTGTAAAAAATTATATACATAGTTACACACTAACCAAAAAGACTCAATAGCGCCCCCTCTCATTTGTAAAAGATTTTCTATTCCTGGATACCACAGTCTCTTTCTCCATCTTTTCACACTTTAGTTTACATAGCACCACCTAAATTTACAAGATATAGTCTAAGGACTTTTAGATCCGACTTTATAGGCACTTTTGTAAGTTTATTAAACATTAAGAGATTAAAAAATCATTTTTATAACAGCCTTGGATCATAGAACGTTCCCAGAGTACATGAGAAAGATGATGTGTGTAATTTTAGTAATTGTCTGCATCTCTGTGCCTATGTCAATCAACAGTTTGAATATTGCAGGCAATAAATATAAAAACAGGAGACAGAATGTCTTTTTAAAATAAAAATGTTAAGAGTGCTTACAAAACCTGATATTTAATTATTACTAATTAGGGAATCAATCACTTAAAATAGCTCTCAATTACAAGGGTGTTACTGCAACTCAAGACTCAAGGGGGGCTCACCTCTGTCAATACCGCAATGCAGTAGCCTCTTTGCAAATGTTCACTATACCACAAGAATGTGAGGATTTACTGAGGTAATTAGACTGTTAGGAAGTGCTTTTAACTGGCTAGACTGACAAAATCTAGAATTTAAGAAAGGCCACTGAGAAACATTCTGTTTTCATTCCAATAATAAAAAAGATCTTTAAAGAAGGGAGACACAGCTGGGATTTATCAAGTATTTTGAAAGAGAGACATGTTAAATCAAGCTGTCCTCAGTCAACTGACTGGAGCAATGGTTGAATGTTGAAGTGTAGGCAAAACAATAACTGAACTTTCAACACCACTCCTCAAGACTTCAACACGAGTTGCAGCCTCTGGAAGTAAAATGAGGAATTATCTACATGACCAGAGGACTAGTTTTGATTACTTTCTACCACATTTCAAGGTTTGTTTCTAGTTATGTCGAGAAGGAAGATCTGTCGGTTAACTCTTCAAACTGTGGCTTACAGCCAGGGGTTATGCCCGGCCAGGAGAGTGACCATACCTCCCCCGGACCACGAGAGGGCAACCGCCCTGGTCTGTATTGGGGCCACAGGAACCCAGTTCTACTGGGGCTCGTGGCCGCCACAGGGGGGCGCCCGGAAGATTGTAGAGGCCTGAATGTCAGCACTTCTGCCACACCAGGAATTGCCGCCGGAAGACCATCACAGAGCACCTGGAGCACGTCCAGGTGGCTATAGAGGCTGCCTCCCTCAAGTAGAGGAACTGGAGTCGGAAGGAAAAAGGAAATGCTTGAGAGGAGAGGTGGAAAGGCAGCAGGAGAAGTCTGGAAGGGAGAGAAACAAACTGAAAAAAGGGTGTTTGGTGCATGGGCACTGTGTTGTGTGCTGGACATTATAATTAAAACGTGTGTGTTTTGGAACATTCTGTGTCCGGGCTAAATGTACCACAAAACATACTATAAAATTTAGCAAAACAACAGAACAAAAACCTGACAGAAGATGGTGAGACAATGGACAGAGCAGCTACGAAAATCAAAACACAATGAAAGTGGAAAAGCTGAACTACTGATTGCATGTGTCAATTTTTTTTCCCCCCAGACACTTCAGTTCCACTAACTATAATGGAGTTTTTCTCAGGAATTACTCCAGAAGGTTTCATGAACTACAATCATAACTAAACTTCAGATAATATGATGTGTTTTTTCTACACAATAAAATGAAGTTTATCATGTGTTGTAATTTGGTCGAACATGTAGGTTCACATTTCACTGTATTCCATATTCATGATGATAATACTACTACTATACTATACTACTGTTATACTATACTATATACTTACTATATCATATAATGCTACTTTACAGTAGCATTAAACAATCTTTAATGACACATCATGGTGGATCTTTCACCAATCAAATTAGTCCCTTCATTTTCAAGAAAATACTTCAAATCATTTATGCAGTGGGAACAATGAAACTCCAATGCAGTGTCTTGGGATGAATGAAAAAGAAAATGAAGCTAAATTCTGATATTGAAATGTTTTCCTCAAAGCTGTGGATTTCACCATGTTTCAGAAGGGAAAAGCAGTTGACTTTGTTAAGCACCAAGAGGGTATGCTAAAATGTATACCACAGTTAAGAGGACAAATCAAATTTTTGAGGTATCAGACTACTCTCAGAAGGAAGTAAAATGCTGAATGACTGTTATTACTACAAAGTGTCATGAACTTAGGAGTTCCAATGCCCTAAAGTTTCAAAAGCACTTCCAATAATGTCCGTGGAGGGGGGAACTCTGTCAAAATCCCCCAGCCAGACACAGATAGGTCCTTGATGAATCTTTATAAAATAAAAGATTTATTCTTCACAAAATGCTCTTTAATACAATTAAGTTCCATGGTGACCAAGAAGCAAAGGGAACTGCCCCAAAACACTAAGGCACTCTCAAAATCCCAATACAGTGATTCAGAAACATAGTCATAAGCAGAGCAAGAAGGTCTAAATCCCAATAAATCCCAAAGTAAAGAAAAGCACAATTCACACAAACTCCAAGAGTGCATTGACAATGAACCACCAGGAACTATGGAGGATCCACCGGATTTACATGGTGGAAAGTAGTTCCTGTCGGTGATTGGCAGGGGACCACCTATAAAACACATGGATCATCACCAAGGCATAGTACAAAACGCAAATAATACATGAGAGTAACTTTAACATAAAACAAATACCCAAAAGTGAACAAAAAACACATAAAACAACAATATGGACACTGCCTGTGCTCTCTGTAGTCATGTATATGCAAAAGGCATTGCAAAATAATAAGTAATAACTCGGCTCACTAACAGAGTTGTGGATTAAAACTACTTGCTCAATCCCAACACTTTGCAGTCAAATAATTTCAATTTTTACATCTGGTAGGACTTGCTCATCATCAGAATGTGGACATTACCATCCATAATTACATACATCTAAACATTTCGCAGCTGATTGTGAAGCAGCAGGCATGACAGTCAGCACCTCTAAAACCGAGGCCATGGTTCTCAGCCGGAAAAGGGTGGAATGCTCTCTCCGGGTTGGGAACACATTACTGCCTCAAGTGGAGGAGTTCAAGTATCTTGGGGTCTTGTTCATGAGTGAGGGAAGAATGGAGCAGGAGGCTGACAGACGGATTGGTGCGGCATCCACAGTAATGTGGGCTCTGCAACGGTCCGTCGTGGTGAAGGAAGAGCTAAGCCAAAAGGCGAGGCTGTCGATTTACCAGTCGATCTACGTTCCTACCCTCACTTATGGCCACGAGCTTTAGGTAGTAACCGAAAGAGCAAGATCGCAGATACAAGCGGCTAAAATGAGTTTTCTCCACAGGGTGGCTGGACTTTCCCTAAGAGAAAGGGTGAGGAGTTCAGTTATCCGGGAGAGACTCTGAGTAGAGTCGCTGCTCCTCCGCATTGAGAGGAGTCAGTTGAGGTGGTTTGGGCATCGGGTTAGGATGCCCCCTGGATGCCTCCCTGGGGGGGTGTTCTGGGCATGCCCCACTGGGAGAAGGCCACGGGGCAGACCCAGGACATGCTGAAGGGATTATATCTCCCAGCTGGCCTAGGAATGCCTCGGGGTACTCCCAGAGGAGCTGGAGGTGGTGGCCGGGGAGATGGAGGTTTGGGCTTCCCTGCTTAGGCTGCTGCCCCCGCGACCCAACCTTGGATGAGCTGTGGATAATGGATGGATGGACAGATGGATCTAAACATTGAATACAAGCAAGGAAGGGCAGGATAAAATTATGGATGAGGGGCATAATTGTGAAAAATTACAAACTAAAGAAATCTTGAAAAGGCTTAATATAAAAGAAGGTGAAGAAAGCAAAATAGTAAACAAGAATAAAATTACTTCTTAATGTCTCAATGGCATGGTGGAGATTCCAGGAGACAGGCAGTTACTCTAGGAGAGCTGGACAGGGCCGTAGAAGGTCCTTAACCCATTACCAGGACTGGTATCTGCTCCTTTGGGCAAGGAGGAACAGGATGAGCACTGCCAGAGCTCTACAAAATTACCACCAGCAGGCCACTGGTGTGAATGTCTCTGACCAAACAATCAGAAACAGACTTCATGAGGGTGGACTGAGGGCCCGATGTCCTCTAGTGGGCCCTGTGCTCACTGCCCGGCACCGTGGAGCTTGATTGGAATTTGCCTTAGAATACCAGAATTGGCAGGTCCACCACTGGCAGCTTGTGCTTTTCACAGATAACAGCAGGTTCATCCTGAGACATGAATGGGTCTGGAGAAGCCGTGGAGAACGTTATGCTCTCTGTAACATCATTCAGCATGACTGGTGTGGTGGTGGGTCAGTGATGGTCTGGGGAGGCATATTCATGCAGGGGCGCCGAGACTTCTACAGGTTAGACAACGGCACCTTGACTGCCTTTAGGTATCAGGATGAAATCCTTGGACCCATTGTCAGACCCCATGCTGGTGCAGTGGGTGCACAACAATGCCCGGCCTCAGATGGTGAGAGTGTGCAGGCAGTTCCTGAAGGATGAAGGAATTGATACCACTGACTGGCCCCCATGCTCACCTGACCTAAATCCAATAGAACACCCTCTGGGACATTATGTTTCGGTTCATCTGACACCGCCAGGTTGCACCTCAGACTGTCCAGGAGCTCGGTAATGCCCTAGTTCAGATCTGGGAGGAGATCCCAGAGGACACCGTCCATCACCATTGCACCTCAGACTGTCCAGGAGCTCGGTGATGCCCTGGTCCAGATCTGGAAGGAGATCTCCCAGGGCACCATCCATGGTCTCATTAGGAGCATGCCCCGATGTTGTCAGGCATGCATACAAGCACATGGGGGCCATACAAACTACCGAGTATGATTTTGAGTTGCTGCAATGAAATTTCGGCAAAATGGATTAGCCTGCCACATCAATTTTTCACTTTGGTTTTCTGGGTTTCTTTGAATTCAGCCCTCTGCAGGTTGATAATTTTCATTTCTATCAAACGATGTGGCATCCTTTTGTTCCTAACACATTACCCAGTTCATATCAGTATAGATATCCAGCATGATTTTTTTCCCCATTTAAATCTGATGTGTTTTGAAAGTGTTCCTTTAATTTTTTGAGCAGTTTATTATAGTATTATATGCAGTCTATTATATCCACTAATTTTGTTTATTTTTCCAACCCACCTACCAAGATACAGGACTAACAGCTGCAGCCTATCCTGACAGGTATGGGTGCAAGCAAAACAGGAGGAAATGTTTCAAAAGGAAGTGAGAACATTGTGTAGCACACTCATTCACAGGATGATTAACACTACACTAGGGGGTAAGCTGATGTCATATTATGAGACTTCTAGTCGTTGCGTGTGTTAGACATGCTGACTGAGGTTCCTGATCTCATCATTGAGCCATGTCATGAATTAAATTGCTGGGTATGTCACATTTAATGACTGTGTGCCGACCTTACAGCATAGTCTGGGTTGCCATGTTTTGTGACAACAGCAATTTGCCTGAAGGAGTCAGTGTTGTTGGAAGGATTGACAGGTAGGATAAGTTCAACCACAATCTCTATCCTCTTTTCTTCTTTTTTTTCCATTCTATCATGGCACGTAAAACTAGGCGCATCAGACAGACTAGCCTCTATTTGTAAGATCCAAAACACCTGTATTCCTTATTCCTCATTGCTACGTTCTATGTACTGTACTTCCGGATGAGCTTTCATTGGTTGTCAGCTGTCATGCACACAGCATTAAGCTCACTCCTAAAGACAATATCAGACCTCTTTGATTTTGTTAGAGCAAATTGTGGACTAGTTGGAGTGAATGTCTGGGCTTGCCACGTTACAAAATGGCTTAGACTCACTAAGATTTTGTAGATGAAGATTATGACTGAAAATTGCTGGAAAAGTCATCTAATGTGACAAGGCTTTTAACCTAACCTGCACTGCTTTGGTACAAGCCTGGACTACCTAGTGAGAACAACCATGGATAAAAAGAGAAGTTATAAATCCCATACAAACAATGAGCAGGCTACAATTTAAATTCAAGACTCATGAGCTGTGTGACATCAACAACAACCTCTGTGCCACTCCCGAATTAAATAACATACAATAATTAAGAAAGTTAAACTATTGCATAGCACCTTATGCAAAATAAACAATATAAAAATACCATACTGCTCCATTTCTTTCATTGCAGCATCTATAAACATATCCATTTTCTGAAAACAGTAGACAGAAGCAAACTGTTTCACTTTGAGTACATTGTCACTCCCCCTTGACTCCAGTAAGAGGGAGAGAAGATGGAAATCACCAGAGCCTGAACAGCTCTGACTCACCCAAATAAAATAACACTTAAAATGGAATTATAACCTTAATAGCTCTTAACTACTGGCAAAGAATCTGCAGTGCCATAAAAATGTAAAATGTACGCTATGTAAGCACAACTTTTAGAAATAAACAAAAAGAGGACAGCAGCCTTACTCACCAGCAATTGCATTTTTAACATGTCTCTGATTGTGCTACTATTTGTGGATCATGACATAATGTAAAAAATTGCAATAGGAAGCTGGAAAGTTCTCAGATTCAAATGAGATCAACCTAACAACATGGATTAGAGGATTACTTGAAAATCCACATTTGATAAACTACGCTATGGTGGGCAAGAAGCCTTCAACAAGAGGAAATTACAATGTACCAAAGCTGGCTATCGTCGAGTACAGTAAACCTCACTAAAATGTGACTGTCAAGTTGGTATGATTGCAATGTTAGATCCCAGTCATTAGTGTACAGCAGCACGCCTTCTTTAAATGTTCAAATTAAGTGCTGTCAAGCGTGTAACATTCACTGCTATAACTACCTACTTCTGCTGATGAGCCATTTAATATAAGAAGTGAGGGGGTCCTTTTGGTACTCCCTTTCCTACACCCTCATTTCTCTTATGTGTGAGCATTAACTCTAAAGTCTATTCCCAACTCTAGACTCATTCTTCCCTCTATTAAAACTATTAAGTAGTTTTAATGTCTCTATTGCAGCCACTCGTGGCAAAGCTCTAGAATTGCTTCCAGTTTAAACAGTAGCCCTGCCCTTTTTTGGTTATAGGGATTACCCTTAGAATCTTAAAATGTTTTTGCAACTTTAAGCACTCAGTTGCCCTTAAAATGATAGGGGGACTTAAAGGGACAACCATGTCTTACTCTCCAACAGATAGGAAGAGTTCTGTGCGTCTGTCACTTTTCTGAATCTTCACCCTTAAGTTGGCATCCACAGCTGGGGACTGACTCTTTGTTGCCACAGAGGAATAGGTGAATAGAAATAGGTGAACACAGCATGTTTCCAGCCAGAAAACTATTCTCGCTTACCTAGTGCTTTACTATGAACGGTAACATTTTTAATGGAAACCCTAAATTAACAATAAAACCCTACTATAAACAATAATATTTTTACTGGAAACCCTAAATACTTAGTCAAAGAGACAGAACATAATTGTAATCTTAAAGCACTTTTGGGTTTTTTTGTCATGACTAGGGGGCTTTGCCCCCTGCTCACTTCGCTCGCCCACCCCCTAAGGGGCGAGCTATGGGCCAGCCACTTAGAGTCTCTGCCAGTCACGTTGTGAAGAGGGGGGCTGAACACACGCTAAGGAGATGCAGTCAGATCAGCTGCTGGCTTGCTGCTGCTGCTGTTGAGCTGTGTGTTCTGCTTGTCGTACTTTGTGTCGATCATTTAAAAGCCTGTACAGCAGCTGCCCTTTGGTCTCACTGCCTTGTCTCGCTGGACGTTAAAGTGTCTCCAAGAAAATCACGTCTCGTCTCCTTTCAAGATTTTTTTTTATAATATAGAGATATATGCAAACCCTACCAGTCCAAAGGTCTCCAAGGCTGAACTTTATACCCGCTGACTCACAGTGTCACATGCAGCATGACTTCAGACGTCATACCTTAGCAGCTGCATAGAAACCACTAAACATGTGAGCAAATAAAACAGTGTCCATGAAAGAAAAATATTTTAGATCCTTTACAACAAATAAATACAGGACAACTATTATCAATAATAAATTATGTGTCTCAAACCCTGCAGTGTAATCTGAGCAAAAACACTACAATTACATTGTACAAAATTTTGGCTTAAGTTAACTTAGCATTTAGACCCGAGAGTTACTCGGACTGTAAAAACAGTGCTAAAAGCGTTAGTCCCAAGTGTCACTCGGGCAATGGTATAGACACGACTTGTTTAAGAGCCAAGCTTTACTTGGGCTGTAAAAGTGCCAACAACATTAGTGCCAAGAATTACTTGGGCAACAGTACAAGGGCCTCATGCATAAACGGTGCGTACACACAGAAATGTTGCGTAAGAACGTTTCCACGTTCAAATTGTGAAGTATAAAACCTACACTTGGTGTAAAGCAATGCACTTTTCCACGGTACCTCATACCCTGTCGTACACAAGTTCTCCACTCGGTTTTGCAGACTGGCAGCACCCAGCGTCAAAGCAGTGCTACTGTTCCTGTGTGGTTACTCCTTATTTTCCTGACGAGACTTTATAAATACACTGAAACTAACTGCATATTGTTTATTAGTGTAATGCATCTGATTGTAGATTACCTGTAACAATATAATGGCCCAGGGAATTCCAAATACCATAACTGCTTTAGCGTTGTTACTCTCACTGCACCATCTTCTTTTTCTACTTTTTCTTGTTATAGCTGCTCCCTTTAAGGGTTGCCACAACGGATCATCTTTTTCCATATTACTCTCACTGCACCACTCGGAGTATTTATATCACTGTATCTGCATGGGGAATCACAGCAGCAGCTGATCGGAAAGAGAATTATCGGTATACAGCATCAAGCACATGCTGCCAAAGCCACGGCAAAACGTTTCAAAGCCTTTCCTGTACGGACCTCACGGTGCAGAAACAGTTTCATCCCAAGAACTATAAACACACTCAATCAATTGCTCCTTGTAGAACTGTTTGTACTTATAAGTACAATTACCCCACTGTAAACTTGCACTACAGTTATAATATTACACAACCTGCGGCACTTTATAAAGCGTGTATTTACATATGGTGATGATATCATTTTTAAGATGAAATGCAGCAAAATATGTTGATTATATTGTACAGATAAAACTTTAACTTCATTTAAATAATCTGTATTTTTAATAATTAAACATGTGAGGACACGGTGCCGCAGCGCTAGCAAGTTCACGTATTGTTCCTGCCTTGCGCGCTGTATATTTGCTGAGGCTGAGACGACACTGGAAGGATAGACGGATAGAATAATTAAACACGTACTATGAAGATATTTCAATGTTCCTTAAAAGTTTTGAAGAATCATCGTTGTAAGCTTACCAACATAGGCTTAACGTCTATTACAGAGCTGATTGTGTGGTGATTGGGTATTTGGAGAAAGAAAAGTAATGTCAGGAATTGGAGGTTAGTACGGTTTTGAAAGAGACAGGACCGCTACAATAAATTATTTCATCGAAGGTAGCGCATAGCGCAGCAGCATTTAACGTGCTACTTTAGTTATTTATTTGAGTTTATTTGAGAAACTAGTAAATTAAATGAATTTAAGATGAAGTTTATAATGTTCTACTTTAATGACAAAATAAACTACGTGATTAAAGTGGAAATTTTGAGATTAAAGTTGACATTTCGTGCTTTTTTCCACACCGTGTGCCTATTTTTTTTTGTCTGTACCCTAATAAGCTCAGATGGTGGGCTACAACTCGCCTTTCCACGGCGACTTTGATATGTGACTTCTTTTTTATTTTGGCACTGTGCGACTTTGTGAACTTGAGCTTTCGAGTTTCTCCGACACGCTATGTCACTCGATCAGCTTCCTTTTGTTGTTTATTCGACTGTTTAAATCAACAAATAGCATATTTTTCCTTTGCCTCCACTTGGTATTCGCTGAAATTCTTATATTTCCCCCCGTGCTTTTCCCATTGTCTTTTCACAGAACGCTGAGCTTAAGGGCTATTTATATTGATTTGCATATTCAAAGAGGCGTAATTCAAGGAGGAGTTTGGGCAGGACAGCACGCGCGTGCACGAGCATTACTTTTCACGCTGCCCGGGATTTATGGAGCGGAAGAACGCGGAAGCTGGAGTACGCACAGATTCCTGCATCTGGATTTTTCTGTGCGTAAGCACATTTCGGCTTTTGTGCTTACGTCATGTTATAGTGCAAATTCTACAGTATGCACGGCGTTATGCATGAGGCCCCAGGTGTATCTTGTGTGAGCATCAGGCCTGAGCGTTACCCAGGCAATGGTGTAGATGACTCTTCTCCTAACCTCATTATGGGGTCTTGTAAGAAACGCCTCTCATCAGCAGTGATAACAAAGTGAATCTGTCTTCAGGTAGTGAAATTGAAACAGTCAGTGCAACCGAAAAGTGATTCTGGGAATCCGAAAGTTACACTTGTGTCACTCACACATGTGCAGTGTGTTGCTCATATTATTATTATTATGATTCATCATCATTATTATTTGTATCATTATACTTTCTACACTTTTGACTTTGTACATTTAGTGTTTTGCACTCTTTACAGTAGAAGGATGAGTTTTAATAAAAAGGTAATTTTTTACGCCAAAAATGCAATGCTTTTTATATGTTTTTTGACCAAAAAAATGTAACTCTAAGGAGGTTAAATTAACAATTCTCTGTTCATTTTCATTAAAAATTACATAAATGAAAACAAGAAAATATCAAATAAAATACAGAACTTTCTTACTGAAAAAATAAGAAAAAATACTGTAATTAACCTACTTGTTGCAACAAGGAAGGCTTGAATGGCATTTTGAATTGCACTTCACTGCTTTTTTCATTAGCGGGAGTATTATATACTTTGCCAGTTTGTCTTTTGGCATTGCATAGAATGCCTAGGAAATTTTTGAAATATTAATCGTTTCATACTTTGACGTCCAATTCCCGGCATTCTATATATTGCCTAGGCATTCTACAAAATTGCCTGCCCTTCATACATTGCCGGTAACATATACCCCACTTCTAATACTTTGTTCACATATGTAAATAAGTTAAATGTGTGAGCCTGTTAACAGTGGAATGACAACGCAATCCTTTAATGTTCAGTCTTATTTGGAGTATGCCCCAAATGCACACACAATTTTAGTTATAATATAAAATAACACTCTGCCATTGGTACATGAATTTTTTTTAACATTATTTGCTAAAATAAATCACTCACAGAATATCTTATAAAATGGAAACATCTACTGAATTGACATGAAAGGGCAAAACATTTTTATAACACCAAAGCCACAAACAGATTCTGAAGTACTGTATATGTTCTTCAATTCTCTGAATGTGCATTACCAGCTAGGGAAAAAAAAATCCCCAGAGACTTCACAGATAGCAGCTCACCTTCAGCTCATCAGCATCATAAAAGTCGACACGCACAGCGGGCACCATCCAGGTGTGGAAAAGGGATGCAAGGATCTGCTGAGCGATGGAATCAGTGATGAAGTGGAAATGAAGGGGGTTCCGCCTATAAAACACAATCACAAAAAAAACTGCCATAAGAAGAGGATTTAGGACTTTCTCTGGCTTGCTTCATGCATTTTAAAATATGAAAGTAAAAAGTATTCTTATCAGTTAATTAAATCTGCACATTTTAAGTACAGAAGAAATATGCACTTTGGTTTATATATAAAAAAAAAAAACAGCAACAGTTCATTTATTTATTTACAGCTACTTAACTTACAAAACCCAATTACACAAACAATCATTTGCTGCTATGTACAGATCATTTACTTTTATAAAGTAACAAAACACAGTACAACTAAAAAGAAAACTCAATGACTGCAGAGTTGGTGCTCGCCCTGGTGTGAAGGGGAATTTTAAAAACATCTCTTATAGACAGGCAGCTGCCATAAATTCAACAAAGGAGAAAAACTAAACCTGGGTCCATAACAGTGAGAAACGTCAGTATAAAGCAACCTCCAGCAAAACATACTGCAGCAGTTTCTAAACATTTTCAAAATACAACTGTGACAAACCAAATAAACTTGAACTTCAAATTACGGATGGTATAAGAGAAGAGTACATCACCTAGGAAACTACCAACACACAGAATAATACTACAGACCTGAAAATAGGAGAGACCATAAAGATTAAATAACCATGCCAAGATGAAGAACCTTGTTGTTGAGACTCTACAGCCCCAGGTCTGAAAACGTTGGGATAGTATGGAAAATACTTAGAATCTTAGTGATTTTTAAATTTACTTTGATGCCATATATATATATATATATATATATATATATATATATATATATAT
>JANRMT010062796.1:905131-971064 GCA_026402145.1 Polypterus bichir lapradei | reverse complement strand
CCTTCCAAGATTTTTTTTTTATAATAGAGATTTTATATATATATTGTGGCGGATGACTGGGAGCTTATGCCCAGACGGGACACCTGGAAGAACCAGGAGAGGGATTATACCTCCCCTGGGCCACGAGAGGGCAGCCGTCCTGGTCTGTATGGGGGCCACAGGAACCGAGCATGGAAGTTCAACCCTATTGAAAGAGAGCACCTGGAGCACATCCATGTGATTATAAAAGAGGCTGTCTCCCTCGAGCAGGAGAGCCAGAGTTGGGAAGAAGAAGGCATCGCTCAGGAGGACTGGAGGAAAGGCGGCAGGAGAAGTCCAGAAGGGAGAGAAATGGACTCGGAGAGGTGTTTGATACACGGACACTGTGATGTGTGCTGGACTTTAAATAAAACGTGTATGAATTCGGGACATCCAGGGCTTGCCACTGTGTACTAATATCTTCCCTCTTCATCCTTTTGCAGAATGGAAGACTGACAGTATAACTTCTTTTGTCCACCCCTCCTGAACCTGCCCCTTCCCGCCTGGATCCCATATGACCAGATGGTAGGCCATATTGAGTCAGTTCTACATCGAACTCCTGTCTGAAAAGATGTTATTGCTATCTTTGTAAAAAGATCATTTCTTTTTTGATTTATTTGATTATATGGGGTCACGGGTGTGCCCTACACCTTTTTTGTGTCTCCTCTTCTTACAACTGATTACCAAGAAAGGTGCTAAATAAAAACAATATACACAGTGAAGAGTGTGCATAAATGATTATACTAAGAAATTAAACATACATAAAGACTGGGACAAATAAAGATTTTTAATAATAAGTTGGACACCTAATTTAGGATGGATATATGGGACTGTTCACACTAACAACCCAGAATCACACCTAGCAGGTTTAAAAATAAATGGATAGGTAGTCTAACTCAGGGTGTCGCGGGGCAAAGCACAAAGTGCCCATGGAGCTTCACACAAGCTCACTACTTGCACAAGTATAACATTAAATAATCAGTCAACTTGACGGTATGTCTTGCAGAAATTAAAACTTACCTCTGCTTTTCAGCCACTTCAACTTTAATTAACACTTTTTTTTATAACTATCACTAATACAAAGCAGTTAAGATTAATCTTGCACATTTTAATTACAAGAAGACAATTATGGGAGCCTTGGAATAGTGCAGCTATTGCTTCTGTAATCCAAAAACTCATCAACAGAAATTAAAATTTTGATCCACATAGAATGATACCACCTAATGTAAATAAATTACAATACATTTAATTACGGCAATGGAAATTTCTTTGTCTTCAATGGCTCACCCAAATACCAAAATGAGGAAAAAGCAACAAAAGAAAAAAGGAATGAGTGATGGGGGTGAATGAGCCGTAAATTGAACTGTAGCTTTATCTCCAGTGTTTCCCCTATGATGCACCATGTGATCTTTACATGGATGACTTAATGGGTTAAAAATGGATGGATGATAGATGCTATAAAAGATATCCTCTGTTCAAAGAATGCTATGAACAAAAAAAAATACTGGATGTCCAATGAGAACACTGAAAGAAACTTGTTTTTTTAGCTAATAGCTGCTCTATTCTATCTTTAAGGACTGTTTTTCTCTGTTATATTTCTGTCTTATGTACTGTAAGTGTGCATTACTTATTTTAGGTATACTATTTATGCATTATTTCTTCTCATCTATTTTTAGTTTGTTTTTCTTTGACTATAATTACTTCTTTGACAGCTTTTAAAGCACTTTAAGCTGCATAGTTTGGATGAAAATGTGCTATAGAAATAAATGTTGTTGTCCCAATGTCAGATTCTGATACATATTAGAGGCTGCCAAAGTCTTCACTTCTAAATATATGTAAATAATATCTTATTCAAAGGCTATCAATTACATTCAAAATGTAAGCAAACGTTTGTTGATTTTTCCTCACACCTATTTTGGCATTGCATTACTTCAAATTAACGATACAGAACTATGATATTTCACCATCTTTTTGCACATCACTTACTCAAATATAAAGGCGCAAAAAGAGATAACTCAGTTTAGCTTAGTTCCATACATTATTCCCTGTCCAATTGCTATAACCTGTAACACTGAACTGGAATGCCACACTGCACAGTACCATGTCATATCCTGCATAACCCAGTGGCCTGGTCTTCTCCCACCTTAACAGGATGAACTGGCTGCAAAACTTTGACCACCTTGTGTTCATACAATACTTGGACCGGATTGATTAAATCAAGATGTGAAGTTTATGATGACCAGTCTTACGATTACAGCAATGTTTGGAATTAGTCCAGATACAGTACATACGCTATTAACATTTACACTTTAAATGTTATTTAAACTAAGACTAATTATATCTAAGTGGTTTTTACCTCACCGCTGTTGTAATTCTTAACCTTTGGATGTAATTAATTTGTTTAATTACTAAAATGTTGGCATATTTTATTTCAACTTGTTTATTAATATTACTGTTATTTCTTCAATGTCATTTTCTGCTTTATTTTCTGTATGTCTCATTCTCATAGCTGAAGCCCATTTGTTTATAGACCATCACTGTAAACGTTGTCAGTCACATTTCATGGAAATCATGTAACACACTTGGTCATCGTGCTTCGCCTATATAAGATGCTGTTCATGTTTGGTTTGATTTGCTTCCCTGTTTTTCTGAAACCTGGATATTTACTGATCATGGGTTCTGCCTGTCCCTTTTGATCTCTCTTTTATTTTCTAACCATTTATTTTTCTCTATGATAAGGTTCACACTAAGGCTTGAATTAACAACTGCTACTCTGCTGAATGGGCACAAGATTGCCCTGTGATTATTCTTCTTACCACCTAACAGAACATAAAGTTAGTTCTAATCATGTTTCTTCATGGGGCTAGTGTGTCTGTTTTCATTTTAGACTGCTCTCATTTTGTTCACATCCATTTTGCATCTTACACATCTTGCACTCCCTTGCATAGTATAGTGGGCTGATGAAGAAAGTGAACTTAACCAACTATTACAGGCCACCTGCACCATGCAAGGGCAAACAACAATTTGTTAAATATTAGTATGAATTCTGCAGGCTTCGACCTCTAACTTACATGACTACTATCACTCAAAATCAAACCACTATTGCTCAGAAACAAAAGCTATATGCTTAAAGATATGCTATCAAAATAAGTACAGTTATACAGTTTCTAGGTCCAGCTAAGATACAGTACACCCTTTTCATTCTGCATCAAGTTAATGTGCAATCATTTTCTAACATGTGTAACTTTAATATTTTAAAAACTTCAGGTAAACCTCAAACTAACAAATTATAAATGAGTAACATCAATGATTCAGTACCAGCTAACTTTCAAAAAATGGATCCCAGGGCTAAGGACGCCTGACAAAATTAAATAACCACTTGAGTAGATAAGCGGAAAAAGGTCATTTGAAATCAGGCTCTTCTACACAAGTATGGTCATTAAGAACATTAATGATTAACATCCCATTATACCAAAAGTCAAAAGACAATTATAAACATATTTGGTAGAGACAGTTTCTTGTTATTTGTGAAGATATCATGAGGAAGGAGCAGGACCTTGAGTAACAAAATGATGTTTCACAGGGAACATTTATTTTTTTCTTATTTTTCTTTTTTTCTTAGGTTTTGTGAAAAGAAGTAACTTTCAGCCCATGTATCCAAACTAGGGGGTGAACTTTTGGGGCTGGTGGATGTTGCATGCACAATTTCTCGTCCTTCTGACCATTTTTGCTTTGGCTTACTCTTTATTATAAGGTTGTAAATTACTACACAAAATATGGCCCAAAAATGTCCCAAGGTTATGGTTTGGAATTCCAGATCTAGAGGGTTACAAATAGATGGGAACCCCAAAAAGCTCAGCATCTTGCATAAACAAACATCAAGACGAGCCTCCCCATCTCTATAAGGAAGAATCCAGACATCATCAGAAATCATCAACACATCAGCAAATTTTAAAGTCTCACGTATGTTGTTATTTTTAAATTGTAGCCAGTGACCTAAAAAGTATATATTTGTCTTAGAAGGAGATATAATTACATGAAAAAGTGGCACAATATTAATGTATTTCATTTGGAATTTAAAATTAAAAAATTAATGTTTCTCATAGAAAAAGCTGATAACTTCCATTTAGGAGAGAACTGATTCATTTAACTTCCTATGAAATAACCCTGAAAACATTTATTATAGGAAAGAGAATCAGTAGAAAGGAGCATATTTTAAACTAAAGATTTATAGCTGACATATAATTTATATACTTTTTTTCACCTTTATACTTTGTTTCATCTTCTGATAATACAGAAATGCATTGTAGGTCACTAAGACTGAGAACAACATAACATGTACTCGTACTTCCTTTAGATAAGCAGAAAGAACAAGCAGGAGAACACGAAATAATGACAGGAAGGGAAGCCCAGATAGCTCACTTGGTAGAGTATGGGTCTCTTAACTTCACAGTGTTTCCCCTCCTAGATTTTGCTGAGGCAGGTTTTTTTTTTACCTTTTTTAACCTTTAAAACAAGGTCTATTTTGTGTGATTTTTTTTACCATTATTACTATCTATACAGTTGTTCTCTTCTGACTTTTTATTTTATGAGAAACCTATTAGTGTTATTATTTTTATTGTTCTTTGGGGACATGGGTTTTTATTTGTGCCCTAGGGGATATGCAATCTTTGTGTGTGTGTGTGTGTGTGTGTGTGTATATATATATATATATCACATACACATTTTACTATAGATCATTTTCTGGAATCTGGAATTTTCTATGCCTTAAATGCTATTAGTTTAGGTCCTTCTATCAATGCTGTTTTGAGAGTCATCATTGGCACCACTTCCCGCTAGGGATTTCGCTTCTAGGAATATGATCTGCGGATAATCACCGCAATGGGATAAAAGTCAGCTGAGGGTTCTTTTTCTTATCCAATCAGCAGATACAAATCATTTAAAAGAAACATTTTGTTATTGTGCTTCTCGTGCATTTTGTTTGGTTTGACCTCTTTGCTGTTTTCTTCTAATTCGATTCTTGTAACTCATTAGGATTTGTTTGCTAGGTTTATTTTAATCTGTTTCTGGTTTCATTTTTAATGCACTTCTACCAGTTTAGCTCAGTAAATAAATTACTTGTCTGTTTTTCGTCAGGACGCTCTAGCTCTACATATTCTTGTAAAGAGGCATGCAATGAAGATCCATGTAAAAAGGTACTATATTAAATAAATGCTTTCTTTTCTTACGTTGTATACACAGGGTTCAGAACACAAAATATCTGTGATATTTTGCAAGTGTATTTAGTAGCAGTCCTTTATTATTAAGATTATGTTTTGAATCTTAATTTCAGTTCTAACTCATTTTTGAAAAAGTTTAATTTTTTCCCCCCATCTTGTTTTTTATTGATTATGTATCACTTTCTGGATGCATCACATGACTGCAATCATCATGTTACTGATGACAATATAAATATGGTGGCATCGTCAGTATGAACTATCCCTTGGTGTATAAAAACTCTTTCATAAAGATCTTTTACAAGTACGCCCTAGTGCTAGGTTTGGTTTTGATGTAAATTTCAGTTTTTGACTTTAAACTTCTTAGGTTTTTGGTTGTCAGTTTCTATCAGCCCCCTGGTTTCTGATCTTTTGCCTTTCCTGACTTTATATTACTTGTTTTGCATCTACCAGATTCTTTTGACCACTTACAATGATACTTGGCATGCCATACGTTAACAATACCTTTGAGAAAAAAACTTGATTTCTTTTACCATTAATATTAAATAACTGCAACCCTCTTTCCACCACTGCAGCTACAGGCATAAGGCAGAAAAGGATACCAGCTTATCCCACACACTTATTTGTATCAGGCCAATCTGAACACAGGCTGTGGAACTGTAGTGTTAACCACTGTGCCACTATGTAGTCCATGACAGAACTGATCGTGCCTTGAATAAGACCCAAGCAGTAAGTTCATATGATGAGGGTTACCTCAATCTGCAATAAAACAGAAATCCACATGGGATATTAAAAATTAGCAACAGCGGTTTGTTTTTCTGGTGGAACAGTAAAAATTCCCACAAGAAAAAATAAAAATGGCTAAATGACAAAAATTTACTTCCCCATTAGCTGTCAAATCACATCTTCCACAACCTGTTATTTCAAAAATAGATGTACAAAGTGGGTAGCAGTGGGGATCCAACTCTTAATGTGCTAAGAAACCAATTTAAACACAAAACTGAACAACTCAGCATATAATTAATACCTTCCACAGTTTAATAAACTTAATTATATGCCATGTATAAAATGATTAAGTGAGTGCCAGTCTTCAGTTTTCTGAAGCTCAGCGTATGCGATTTTAACATGGTGAACACACACCACAGAAACAGTTTTCATGGATCACAGAATCACTGATGAACACAAGTGAATTTACCAGGAAGGTTTCCATATTGAAAATTAACCCGCTCAAGTAAAGCTGCATTATGATTTGAGTGTTAAATGAATTTATAAAACATGAAAAAGTGTAGGAACAAAAAGTTAATCAGCAAGATAAGAAAATAATATTCTTTAATCATAATATTTCTAAATGATAATTAAAGCATGATTAATTACATGATTTTGAGCAATATGGCAAAAATCTATTTTTGTAACTCCCACTTTTCTGTTATCTAATGTCATGTCATGTATGATAGGGTGTATAGCTGATAAAAGGCTGTGAGTAGTAAAGGCACCGGCAAAAAGTGGTCTATCGAAGTGTTCAGGGCGCTGTTGTTCATTATGGGAGCCATATGCCTTATGGCACTATAAGCTTTTACAGAGTTCTGCCATTGGTCCCAAAAGTGCTTTATTTGACTTTAGCCTGAATTTAAGGACTCTGAGATAGAGGTAACAATGACTCTAGTCAGTAAGAGAGTTTGGGGCAATGCCTTAAGAAAAGGACAGACCACAGTCAAAAGTGTGAAAGACAAACACGTGGACAAGAAGAAAGTTTTTTGGTAGTTCTGAGGTGGAAAGCTACCCAACAGTAGGAAGAAAAAAAAAGAACTACTGTATATTGAGAGGCTTATAGTGGCAGAAGGATTTATAAGACAAAACTTCAGTTTTCTAACGTTATCTTGAGTACAGAAGGCAACTAATAGAGCACCCTTTTTGGTACACTTGGTAGAGTTAAACCATAAGGTGAGATCTGTCACATGCCTAATGCTATCCAGAGGACTTTATACTATATTATTAGCAAATCTATACTAAGATTCATGCAGCACATACCATGAAACTGCTGGAACAAAACAAAACAAAAAGGCAATTTCTCACTTAAACCTTGTTATATCATGATGATGGTTCCTTTCCATTGAAGCAATTTTGTAAACCTTTTGCAAACTGACTTCAACAGTAACTAAGGATACAATTCCAGTACCTTTTACCTGGATGTTCCTACAAAGCCCTAAAGGATGAAGAAAATAATGCTAGACACAGGAAATAATGTCATAACTAAAATGGGTGCTAATAGTTTATTTATACATATAATGGCTTTCTGTCCCCACAAAGGAAGACTTAATTTGCACACATTTTTATCACCTTAAATCTGTTTGACACTATTGCTTAGAGTTTGGACCCACGCCTTATTTCACTGTAGTCTTCTTATATATCTCTCTATTATAATAAAAAAAATACTGGGACGAGAAGTGACTTTTTCAGACGAGACTTTGTGCCAAAAGATTTAACCATGCCTGGGGCTGGAAATGAAAGACAAAGAGTAGATGACAAAGTAGAACGTCATAAAGAATTCAAAAACACTGGCGCGATATACATGCAAAGCAGGTTACAGATAACGAAAGTACTAAAATTCGAAAGTGTCAAAAAAATTATAGTAAAGATCGCATTAGTGCAAGCAAACGGAAATTATTACTCGGTGAAATAACAGAACAGCAAAAAGAGATTGAATATATTGTTCGGATTTAAACTTTAAATTGGAGACTTGTAGATTGTCTAATTCATGTTGCCATCAGGGAAAAGTAGTGCTGCTCCCCAATGAAGAGGCATATCTGTGAGAATTAAAAGATTTGTTGTTTGGTGAAAATGAAATCCACATACGCTGTCACGCTTGGGTCATGGAGTTGCACATATACACAAGAGATTTTAGAGGCTGAAATTTTATTCAAACACTCCAAACAAACATAAGTCTCTTTCAGGAGTGAATCGAGTTCCATGTGTAGTCGGAGGGGACAGCTCCATCTCTCAATTAAAAGAATAGAAAATCTTCCTCTTCATAGGGGCGTGCCTCGGGAGCAGGACCCCCAACAGGAGCAGAGGATGTCTGGGGGAGTAGAGAGACAAGGCGGTAAGGCAAAAGGACAGCTGCTGTACAGGCTTTTAAATGTTTGAAGCACCGCGCGAGATGCAGGTCACACGTCACTGCAGCAGCAGCAAGCAAGCTGTTAATCGAGCAAAGAGGAGGTAAAAAAAAATATATATATATATTTGTTTCCCATTGTATCACCATTTAAGAGAGGGTTTTGGAGGAGCGACCGCGATTCCTTGGGGATCGTTCAGCGCCCCTCTTCACAACGCGAGGAGCAGAGATGTGAAGTGGCTGGCATGTAGCACAGGCCGGTTGGGGGGGTGTTGGTGAGCGAAGCGAGCAGGGGCCAAATCCCCCTAGTCTTACTAAAGGACAAAATCCCTACAAAAAGACTAGTGACACTTGAATGACCAAATATCAAATCAACTAATAAAACACCTTAGTGGTAGGTGAAATCTCACTTTTTTCATATAAGTGTACTAACAATTCAGCACCAATTATATCAATAATGCCACTTTTCCAACGGCCAGTAAGAACTACATGAAATACACAATCTTCTCAATTAAATTTTTTTCTAAATGCTTTTGTAAGCAATCAAGAACATTCACAGGTCAGTTGCTTCCTGCTGTGTGTGGAACCTGAACCAACCTGGACATGTCACATTGTGGCCACATTGGTGCTACAGTCACAGATTACTTTTAGTCCGTGTCATCATGTAAAGGTCAAGCTTGTTCTCAAAGCCCTATTAATTTATGGAGAGTGTATAAAGAGTCAGGATTTGATTCAATTTGTATAATAGTTGCTTTTTATTCAAAATGGAGAAATATATGTAGTGGACAGCAAACAAATGCTGCAAACACATACTGTTTATCAGACAGACAGGATAGAGGAACTTCCCAGAGGGAAATTTCATAGAAATGTCCTTCAAACTAGGAGCTACCAGTGAGATCATTCAAACAGATCAATGCTATCAAAAGTGGCCAAGCTGTGACACACCTTTTACCTCATGCAATAATATTAAATAAAAAAGGTTGGCTAAAACTGGCATTTGTGTGGCCATTCAAGGAGATTTGATGCATACTTGAAACCTTTAGTATTCTTTTTATTTTCACAAAGCAATGAGAGCTTACCTTTACATATCTCTTGTGTGGGCCCAGCAACAAAACAACAGCAACCTTTTTTCTGCCAGAACACTGACTGCAGATTCAAGTGATCACAAAAAACTAGGAGGATGAGACATCATAAGTGGAACTCCAAAAACAGCCATAGCACCTGAATGTACCACATGTATGAAACACCTACTGAAAATGTTCAATATGACTTGAAAACTTTGATCTCTAACTAATTATATTGGCAGAAAGAGGCAAACCTTCAAGCATAAAAATTTAAAAAAAAATCCAGTAATTTCCTTCATATTTATTATCTGGGATAAATACATAAATATATAGTACTATGGTTTAATGAACTCAGCCAAATAAAATTAAACCATTAGCCTGCTTTTGCTTCCTGCTATAGAAGCAAAAATGCCACTAATAAACATTTCTTGTTGCTAAGACAGTATGTGTAGTATTGAAATAACGTTTCCATTCTGCTTCAACCAGATATAATCTTACATAATTTTATTTCTTCGTTACAGTATTTGGGCTTTATTAATTTTACTTCAGTTCAATACTGTAAACAGATGCCAGCTTTTTTTTTTTTTTTTAAACAACAGCATTCTTACCTGTTATTTATTCCTTAAACAAAAAAAAAAAAAGAACTTTCACTAGTTTTTCCAGATTTTTTTTTTCCACACCTAAGCATTTATTCTAGGAGACAGCTCCTTAATAGCTGTAAAAATGGAGCTACAAACCATTCAAAGAATGCTGTTTGGTAATAAGGTAAGGTCACTATGCTTAGGCACGCAATCAAATTCAAATTATGCATTTAAAATCTTTACCAGAGAGCTACTTTACCAATTATTATCATATGGCTTAAATATAATCAGACACCAATATTGTCAAATTTTAATCTATGCTTTTGATGGAAAAATATTTGAAATAGTTTGCCATGAAGAAATACATTTATACTTTTGTACTATTGTATGTTATGAAATATTTCACAGCCACACAATACTATGTACTAGACACAATCAGTTACAACACCATATAATAACCATTCTGGGGGTCTCAAGGCGATTTTTTTTTTTTTTTGCATCAAGATACTGTTTTTGTGAGCCTTTTGCCAGTTTCTGGTTCACAACACACCTCTGTCAGCTATAAGGCAGTATGATAATCTTTATTAATTTTGCAATGTAAAACTGATTATTGAAAACTACAAATATATAAATTAAATATCTATAGGCAGTGTTATCAGGGGCGCCCTAAAGGACATATTGCAATCCTAAGAAACTATTCTCCTATCACAAATTTCCATATAAGTTCTCCTGAAGGTTGCGCCTGCTTCATCTTCCTCTCACTGCCGGAGGCAGTTAAGATTATCAGCTGTATACAAAACAAGCAGCTTGTAAAATGATTTTTCACACTGCAAAAATTACTTAGCGCAGTGGCATAATTTTTAGTTGCCTCAAAACACTACCATCCTGGGTTCAAGTTCCAGTCGGAGTACTGCATATGGGCAGTTTTCTCTGGGTACTCTGATATCCTCCACATCCCAAGGACAAGTACATTACAATAAACTGACTGGAGATTCTAAATTGGCCCTATACAAGCAATTCTACATGCCCCATGCAAAAGTAGCTACTGCCTTATCTTCAACACTGCCAGGGTAGGATACAGCTCCTTTATAAAATTAAGAGAAATGTAAAAAAAAAAAAAAAAGAAGTGAATGATTTATAGAAATAAATACTGTCATACTGTGCAGAATAATGCCCAGATTATTGAAAATACATTTTTAAAAGTACTTGCTGATGAAAATATGTGAAAAAAAATTGTACGATCAAAGATGCACAATTCTTATTAAGTAATTTAGAAATACATGCGTGTATTGTATCATATACCTTCGGAGGATTAAATTGTAGACATACAAGTACACATAGATACAGTACATTGACTTTTGATTATTTAACTAAAGAGATCTTGTACTGTTGCCAAAATATACTTATGTGTAAGGTCTCCAAGCTTATACCTCATGAAAAGCACTACATAAGGATAAGCTGAATTAAACGCAGAAGCATATACGCAGCCTGTCATAGGACATAACTCGTTTCATTCACCCACTAAGTGTGCCTTCATGTCTACACCAAAACTCTTTACAAACAGAAATAAGCTTGTGCTCAAACACTGATAAGCAAGGCACTCTGTCTGAAGGTATTGTGCTGACAGGCAGTGTTCAAGGTATGTAAAATTAACAAGCAGCATGGAAAATCACAAGTTAAGAGCAATTTAGGAGTGGGTGTAAATTAGAAAAATGAACCGCATATAATTAAATCAAATCAGTACACTGTATTTTTCTTCATGGTTTTAAAATTATAATAACAACCTGCTGCATGGTCATTGACTGTATACTAAAAGTAACACTTATTTCTCAAAAAAAAAATTCATTTGTATTTCATCCACTATTTATCCTCAATAAAAAACAAAACAATTAGGTTTTTGGTTTGATCTATACTGAAGAAAGTACTTTATTCAGTTTCTTAATTTAAATGTGATGCCATTGAAGTGTAATATGCTCACAAAGCAGAACAAAAACATATAGAAAAAGCATACAATTATCTCATGCATCAACTAAATATTTTGCATAGCCATTCTGTGTCATCATGAGGACACATATACAAAAACTTCATATTAAACACACATACAATTCTGTTTCTCCTTGAAAATTATTGTCATTATTTTCTGCAGTGCCTGAGCTTCCTCTAAAGACACTGTGATGTACTGTAAGCACAAGATTGAGCAGAGAGTAGAAAAAGTAGGCAGTGATTAGCGGTAATGCTTGCCAACTACAGACGTCAAAGTCATCCTGGCTTGGGCAACTATTAATGTGGAGTTTGGGCATCCCCCTGTGTCTCCTTACTACTTCAAAATTTGGCTAGAAATAGGATTAAACATGCCAGTCTTCTCTACTAAAGACTGCGTTTAGACAGCTGTTTAGGAGAAAAACAAAAATTTTCATTTATTTATTGCTTTAAAATTAAGAAGTCTATTTTTTTTCCTAAAAGTACATTACAGTGTCATAGGCAGAAATATTTTTCTTTGTGGTAACCCAAAAATGATAGAAAACTAGAAAATGATACAAACATAAAAAAAATGTTTGAAGAACATCATTAGGTGTTTAATTCTCTGTAATATTTCTTTAAAATTGTTAAATGTTTACTTTTAGATAAAAGATTATTAGTTTGGATTGTGCTTTAAGTTGCTCCGTTGGATTATTCCTCCTAAATATAATAAAAGCATGTGCTTTTGTAGTGTCTTGGGCACCTTGGTATGTACAGTATTTTGGTTTCAGGGTGGATTCAAGGAATTACCTAGTATTCAAAATAAAAATGAAAAATTAACATAACCTGCTGTTCCTTTCTTTTGCAGTATTTCGAGTAGAAGTTCCATGTATGTAGTTCACACTATAGAGAGCCTACCAAGCACTTTGAACATAGAAAAAAAATACTCTGAAATTGTACACAAAAGTATTATTTTAAAAATAAATTCTAAGTTACACAGCATTATTACATTATTTGATCTTGTTTGAATATCCCTGTGTAGCCCTGTGTTAAACTGAAGTTCTGTACAGGGCTGTACCTAGTGCTGCTGGGGCAGGCTCTGGCCCATCATGACCCTAAATTAAACAGAGTGGGTGTGAGAGTGCCATAGTATGGCATGAACCTATAAATTACGGGTGTACACTGCAATGAACTAATGTCCTGTCTAGGGCTGTTTCCTGCCCTGAAGTGTGTATTGTTAGGATAGGTTTCACAAAACCCCCAAAATTGACACCGAGAATTGATTTAACAGGCTTGAGAATATTATGATATTTTATGCATTGTCCAGGGAGCACAAAATTGTGTTTGAATTTCAGCCAGGATGTTGCTGGCATATAATCTGTATGCTCTACTCATTTCTGCATGGGGTTTCTTTCCTCCAAGTATGCCGGTACGCAGGGCCATCTTAAAGAAAAGACACAAAGGGCACTGGTCAGGGGCCGCAGGAGCACAGGAGCCCATGATGTTTCTAATTCCTGTGTATGTTTCTGTTTTGCTATCAAAACAGGGGCCACCATGCACTACTTTGCCCAGGGGCCTATGATGCTATTAAGACGGCCCTGCCAGTATGCCTCTGTCACCCCAAAGAACATTACATTAAATGATAACTTAAAATGACCTAGTATGATTGAGTGTAGTTATGCAACCTGTGGTGGACCATAACTGCTGAGAAAGGCAACAGCCTTCTAAAATCCAGAACTGGACAAGCAGACTAGAAAATGGATGGATATGATTAACCACAGCATAAAGCTTCAAAGAACCACTGCATTGAAATCTCTCTATTATATAAAAAAAAATCCTTCGAGGCGACAAGACTTTCTGGAGATGAGACTTTTTCAAGTCATGCCCTCAGATCAAATATTTTTAAACCAGACCACGGTCTTCTCAACTCTCATTCGTGTGAATGCTTTTGAAAGACACACTTCCTGCACTCTCAGCTCGTATACATTTTAAAGTTTTCCTCACTTTAAGTTCACAATTAAAGAAGACATATGTCCAAATCCTATTGAAGAATTATCAATATAAAAAATGAGTACACACACACCGAAAAAGTCAAAATTAATTAATGGCAAAAATGTTGATCACTTACGCATCCAATTGGTTAAATGCGTCCAAAAATGTCAAACAGTTATACGGCAAATTGGTTAAATGGATATCAATAGACTACGCTGAAACAGTTGGTGGAGATTGTGCAGAAGATGAAAACAACAACTTACAATATCCCAAACAATATCTGCAACCATTAACAAGGTCCAGTCTTACAACGCACGAATTACTGTAGAAAGAAGGATATATCCAAGAAAGGTAATGTAGTAAATCTTCCGCTGATAACATTAGACAATAAAGGAGATCTTGATAAGCCATTCGTATTAAAACGTTAACAGTTTCCGGTTAAAATAGCTTTTGCAAAGACAATTAACAAATCTGAGGACCATACATTCAAAAAAGTAATTTTATTTAATAGAAAGAAAGAAACGAAATTCAATCACGGGCAGTTATATGTTCCGTTGATGAATATGTAACAATTCCCATGAAAATAAAAATCTGTTTAAATTGTACTTCCGCATCCCCATACGCGAGAGGAAGAACCGCAAAGAGGCTAGCATGTAGCAAAGCCCCCTAGTATTAATTAATAATTACCTGTAAAGAAATATCCAAAGGAATCTAGTGGGTTTCCTCAGTATCAAACAAACTCTATGTATACTCTAATGCGTACAAACTAATACACGTCCTACATACAGCAGCTTACGCTATCTATAAAGCATAATCATACCCTCAAATTCAAATGTTGATTGCATTGCAGCTACTTTACAGACACAAGAGATATATGAAAAGAAATGCAAGCAGAGGATTTGTGGATCTGTGAAGATTACAATATGGAAACAATGAAAGTTTGAGGACGGAAGCTAGGCATTCTATGACTAACTGAAAGACATACACCATTAGAAGGCTACTCTCTTTAGACTCACATTATGTCAAAAAACAAAAAAAAAAAAACATGACTCTACTGGTCTGCTGGTTAGCTGAAGTGCAACCAATAACCTGAGCATCAATGTACACCAGGGAAATTATTTCTGTTTATTCAATGCTATTTTTAGAAGTATTCAGTTGAATAGGTAGGCAACAAAACAGTAGGCTAAATGAGATACTCAAACCATCTGTTTATTTAGTCATCTTGCCAGTCCTCTAGGACAAACATATTAAGCAGACATTGCACACCATCATATTATGTCTATATATGAATATGTGTAAACATTGTGAGAACTTAACTGTAGCATAGGTTGGTACAAAATTCTGTTAATTACTTGACTGTAAATATTGATATCTGTCATTTTTAGTTAATATGAAACTGCTTTAATTTTTCATACTTTATTTTTGAAAGTCATATTCGTTTTAGTTATTAATCAGGCATTTTTTATGAGGCTTATGTTAAAAGTAATAAACCTTAACATGTTTGTAACCACCATAAATGATTACCAAAGATAAACATGGGAATACTTTAAAATTCTTCTCAGAAAACATACATTGAAACTTCACACTGCACTTTCATTGTTAAAATCAGAACCACAGTTTGAAAGCAGATATAAACTGAATCACCTCACAAGATAAACTGGAAAAAAAAAAACATTACACAGGGGTGTCTTTGTAGATTTGTAGATCAGCCTCGGCGTCACCATTCTTGGAATGGACACTGCTTGGGGCTGGCAGGTCATCCTTGTGCCTAGTGGGTTATCCATGTTGGGAATTCTATTTCTTCTCACATCTTAAAGACTTAAAGGTGACCAATTAATGATATAAATGTATTTATTAGTAAGAAGGTGGTTTGCATCAGCATACAGGAGACCTATGCAGGTTTGGATACTGAATTGTGCTACTTTTACAATAAAATTCAGCAATTTAAACGCATATAAACAAAAATCACAATCCGATTTTTTCTGTCATTCTCTTCATATACACACAGATTTTCCTCCCAAATCCAAAATAATGCAGCCTCAACTAGCTGCTTACTTTAAATAGACAAAGTGTGAGTGTGGATGTGTATGACAGACTAGAAACCCATGCAGGTTTGGTTCCTGACCCACCCTTATTGATTCTAGAACAGGCTCCAGCTCAAAATGGGTATGTCAGAAAAGAGCTATGGTGACCTGTAGACTATGGAAAGGGAATCACTGGATGAGATGATATGTTTGTCTGAAAATATATATATTCTATTGAAAATCATATGGGTCTAACATTCTCAGACCAGCTAAATGCAAATCAGGGTTGCTGAGGGCCCAGGATTATCATGGCAGCACAAGGCAGAAGGGTTTAAAAAAACTTAGATAGACCACTAGTCTCTCGCAGGGTCTGTTCACATATACATCCACACTCATGCTCAGGCATATCTGAAATTGCCTAACCTACAGAACTTTAAGAAGAATTTGCTAACTCCACATGAACAACATACGGTTGTGGGAATCCAACCCATAATGCTGAATCCATGAGGTGGCTGCACTATTCACTACACCACCATGCTGCTCATTAACAAACATTCTAGGTGTTTCATAGAAGTACTTTCTTTCATATCTTGAAATTCATGGTTTTGAAAAGAACATTAATCCTTTGGAACTGTTGTAGATGATAAAGCAAGTATACATCATCTCCCGGGTGGCACGGTGATGCAGTAAGGAGACCTGGGTTCGCTTCCCAGGTCCTCCCTGTGTGGAGTTTGCATGTTCTCCCCGTGTCTGCGTGGGTTTCCTCCCACAGTCCAAAGACATGCAGGTAAGGTGCATTGGCGATCCTAAATTGTCCCTAGTGTGTGCTTGGTGTGTGGGTGTGTGTGCCCTGCGGTGGGCTGGCGCCCTGCCCGGGGTTTGTTCCTGCCTTGTGCCCTGTGTTGTTTGGGATTGGCTCCAGCAGACCCCCGTGACCTTGTTATGATATAGCGGGTTGGAAAATGACTGATTGACACTATCTCCCAGTTTGTTTTTTCAGCTTTTTGAAACTTTCAAAGTTGGCAAAATAAAATCTCAAATTAAAACTTACAGCAAGCATTCTATGTACCCTAAAATTGAAATCCCTTGCTACTTAATAGCAAAAGATTAATAATTAAAAGGTTCTATGATTTTGCTATGTACGCGATTGTGATAACTGGCAAAGCTGCAGCACAAAATGTTTTATTTTGTAGTTTTGTCATTTAATTTAATACATTTGTGCCTTGTTAATGTATTACTTTACACCTGGTTATTTTCAAATTTGGATCTGTGAAATGCTGTATATGGTTATCAAACATATTGATTATATATGCATAATCTGAATTCTTAATGTCAATCGAGGTATATACCAAGTTAAACTTTAATATATACAGTCAACCTGAAGAAGATTGAGTCAATTTTTAAATATATATAGTCAAAAGGGTCTTTGTTATACTGAATACAAGAGGTGAGAGAAAAGATTATCTTGATGTTTGCAATATTACAGTGAAGTAAAGTTTAATGAAACATGTACAGTATATGATTTTATTGTCATGTTAAAATCAAATACTTCATTACACTAGGATTGTGTTTCCAACTCCAGCTGAGAAAAGTGCTTGAAAGCTGATTTGTACTGAACTTTATAACAGTCAAACTGATGTAATCTAAGAGAAAACAGAGAAGCAAGGAATCTAGGCTGAAACTGCTACTCACATTCAGCTTTCACAAACTCTTCCAGATGCTTTGTTTTCTCCTCTTTTGTCTGGTGAAAGTTCCCCTTTGCCTGAGGTGTAATGAAGTTCCACAAGCCAAATAAATTAAGTCTAACATATGCACTATATACATACGTGCGAACACACACATACATCCAAACAAGCACACATATAAACACAGTTATCATTATTGCTGGTCTCATTGATTTGTGGAATTGGACAGGTTATCTCTTTCTGTAAGAAATGAATTATGGATATTTTATCTACCCAGCAGAGCACTGGAAAAGTTTACAGATAATAAAAAAACAGCCTAGAATCATTCTTGACTTATGTGATTAGAATTAGAATGAACCACTACAGACCAGAAGAAAACACTGATAACAGTTGTAGCAGAACACATAAAAAATATATTAACAAATACAAAAATACAACAATAAAATTGTAACTATTTTTTTAATAACTTATTTGTATTTTCATATTCTCTAATAAATTTGCATGCTGAAATGACTGTAACTATCGCTGCCCTGTATGAGATCCTAATCTGTTTGGTCCCTAAACACACTTAAATGTTTTTAGTAGAACTTTGCATTTTGCTATTAAACACTACTGATGTTTACTGTCGCTGCTATAATTTGTTAACTACTGACGGATTTACTGCAGACAATCTCCACGTTAAATACACATCCATTATCAATTAATTAAATTCAGTATTTCATTAAATTTTAGAAAAGCATAAGATTAACTCCATATACAAGTAGCATTATAAACTGCTGTATAATAACAGTATTAAAAACAATCCCATAGCCTGATGGTGACATTGGACAAAAAAACGGCAAATGAGTTTGATTTACTTACAGATGACTAGCCTCTGATACCTTCAGAAATACACTTAAAATCTTCTTCAGTATTTTTCCCTTCATATTACTAGGGGCACTTCATCTATTTGTGACAGAGTTGGTGGTGACTGGAAGGCACAGTGTGCCTCAGAAAGCTGGGCAACATGTGTGCTAAAGACCTAAAGTTAAACAAAACTGTTGTCTTTGATATGTGCTCATTGATGTGAAAAGCAGTATTCAAACATAACTTCAATTTAGACATAAGGTGTTTAATTATTCTAGGCTAAAACCATTCACTGTAAAGGCATACAATTTATACTATCTTTGAAAAAAATTACAAGAGCAGACAAAGACAGTAAAAAAGAAGAAAGAATTGACTGCATTTTTTGCAACAAGAACTATCTCCGATTGATTGTTTCACAAAGTAATGTTCAAGTATACATTAAAGTGTTGCTTGTGAAATCCTCAGTTACATACAGAGGTTGGGAGTGTGTGCTGATAGTGCGTTGTTGCACACACTACACCGCAAACCACTTCAGCACCACACTGGAACAGTGCAAGTTTTTTATTTTTATGTTGGCTAGATTGCCAATCCTGTCACAAACCGCCAAGTTTTCCCTGTAAGTTGGAGAACTTGCTTGCAGGGTTGGATGCAGATTAACGTCATACCCAGGACAAAGCAGTTGCAGGTTAAGGCCTTGCTCAAGTGTCCAACAGAGTAGAGTCACTGATGGTGTTTACATATAAAGGAGATTTTAAAAAGCAATCTTTGCAAATGTGAAGTATTTCAAGACCAAATCTTTTCCAGAGAAGGTCACAGTAATTTATATAATAACAAGTTATAGATAATGATACATCCTGAATTAGAAAGTATCTGTGTACTCTTTAAGCCTATATGAGACTGGGATGGATTCCTTCCTGGCTGGCATAGTTTTCTTGAAGCGATTGCATGCTCCCCAATTTTCCACCAAATGTAGTAGAAAACAATGCTTTTAGATTCAGTGGAGTCTCTCCTGCTCAGAACAGGCGTTCTCTCCAGGTTAGGTCTTTGTCTTAGGTCTATTTTCCCAATTGTTTCATGTCCAATGCAACTGGTCATCCAACCATGAGAAAATGAGTATGGAAAATGGATAGAAAAGGCTTTTTGTCAAAGACAGACAGACAGAGTGACTGACGCACAGAAGTTGCTTGTTACACTTGCTACTACCCTCACAGAAGCAAAAGGGATAATGACAATGAGCTAAAATAAGAGAAGAATATGATCGTTTATAATAATTTATAATTTACAAAATGTACTTTTGTAAAAGATTTTCTGACTAAATTTTAGATTCTTAAAATGATGTATTCAAATATCCGGGAAAGCCTGCATATCTGATTTAATTTGGAAATCTGCAGTTGATCTCTAATGTGTAGAGGCTATCGATTTAGACGTAGTATACATAAGCCAGTATCTATACCACCAGGCAAGAGGAAAAGAGGAGGGCCAAAGAGGAGGTTTATGGTTGTGGTGAGGGAGGACATGGAAGGCAGTCGGTGAGGCAAAAAATGATGCAAAAGACAGGGATAGATGGAGTTGAATGATCTACTGTGATGACCCCTAAATGGAAGCAGCCGAAAGAAAAGGAGGAAGATACATAAACCAGTATTTACACAAACACTGTCTATAGTGTTTATTTTACAGGTAATGTTAATAACTTTTGCACTGAAATACTTTTAGAAAATGTTGCTACCAGTCAGAGTCTGAGGGAGCCAGGCAATACAGTACTAACACAATCTTATGAGCAAACTGACATAGGGAATCAAGAATTAAATTTAGATTTTTAGTGTTTTTGATTTAAAAAACATTCCAGGAAACTTTCAAACAGCAATCAACATATTATGCATATTCATAGCAAGCAATTATAACAATGAAGTATTTAACTACAGATTGTTAAAGTTTCCAAAAGGAATGAAATATTGAAAAGATCTTGAAGGTTTATTAAGGGAAAGAACATAAGAAATGTCCAGATAAAGATTCTATGTTAGTTATGAAACAAACTATACTGAAATAACCGTAGTACTCGGACTGAATTATTTACTAGGATTTAGCCATTCTTTGCAGACTTCTGGCAATTTAAAGTATATTATAAAACACTTACTGAAGGCATGATATAGATGATTAATAAAATGTTCTGTTTATTAATATGCAAGTGCACAACTCATGGATTTAATTACTCAAACTTAATATAAATTATTATTAATGATGATGTATAAGATTACTACAGTAACACACTGCCACCTCATAAAAATATTTCATTAAAAACTAAGTGGCGCTTATGAACCTGCACAAATCTCCAATGACACAAAAAAAAGTTCATTAATGGAGAAGTATTTCAATACATTTAATACTTGGAGTTTGTAAGGTATTATGAAATTACTAGGAATAACCATAATGAAGACTGAATATAGAGTACCAATTACTTTGTGCAGAAATTCATTTGAGCTTGCTTTAAACTGTTAAAAAGGATTTATAAAAGAATCTGAATTTAATTTTCAATAGAAATGGGTACTTCTCCCATGTAACAACAAATGAGGGAAATTTTAAATGCTGGGGTGGGTTACTTAAGCATTGGTTTCAGAAGGAATAAAAATCATGGATTATTTAATTTATCTTAAGATGTGAAATTACTAAATCTGATTTGCCATTTTAAGAATTCTTTTCAGTATCTGAAAAATAATACCTAATGAATACTTTCCAGATCTAAAAAAATTCATAATACAATTGCCAGATGAAAAATTAAACATTTTAATTTGCAACAATCTTTAAGAAGACCTTTTAAAAAGTTTCTTTGCACGCACTTTCTTAGGTATTTGGCATTTGCTGTGCGAGACAGTCTTCAAATGTGTAGGCAGGAGACATTAGCTAATTAAATACAGTCCATTAGTTTAGTCTCAGTTATTTCAATTATTACTAAGGATACATGTAAAAAAATTCAATGTTATTTTGTTTCTAATGAATCTCACATTACTTATCAATTGTTTGCTACTTTATTATCTTAAGAATGTGGACTCATCTAGAATTAGCTTTAGAATAGGACTGGCCTCAAAGTCAGAACTGCCTACAAGTTCTTATGGATTCATGTGTGTGCATAAATTACTGTTAATTTTTATTTTACCTCATCACTGTTCAGTTTTGTTAACGGTGTCAGAATTTTGTGTAAGTACGCATATCCAGGTTGGTAATGGGATGTTACGATGGTTCTTTGACTTTGTTTTTGGTTCATGTTTTTATAGGCTTAATTTTCTGGTCTCATTTATTTTGGGTCATCTGGAACAATTTTTAAACTTTTCCTTATGGTCTTCCATTTTCCTTGTCCTGGGAAAAACACAGGAGGGGTAAAACATCTTTACAAACAACTGCAAAACCTTTTGCCATAATACATCAGCAATACACTGAAGACAAATTTCAGGATATTTTTGCTGCTTTTTGGCTCCATGTATAAGTACAGATATTGGAATCTTTCAAGCAGTGCTAAATTTCACAGTATGACATTTGTGGCAACTGTAAAGCATTTTATTGGTAGCTGTATAAAAAGGTGCATTCCAATAGATGGCACACTGCGTCGGAGATTCCTATACCAAATAATACCAGACCCTGTGCTCTGACCCCTAAAGGTCATGTGAAAACATAACCCCTCGGGGATTAATACAGTGATCCAAATACCAAAAGGGATATATATATATATATATATATATATATATATCAAAGCATTCAATCATCACCTGACCCATGCGAGTTTCTGGCAAGTGTGGAAATTCCAAAATACCATCTTTAAAAGCATGGAATGACAAAATGTTTACACGGTTAACAAGGATGGATTGATGGCTAATAAAAATCAACCATTGAGGGTCTACCATTTATGCATATTACCGATGCATTATAACTTATCACATATTATAGAAATAAGCAGTAAATGTTTGCAACAGTCGTAAAAAACCTTAAAGAAAACAGAAAATGTATATCTAATATGTTAAACATCCTCACAGTTTTTCAATAGTAAGAACAACAAATGCATAAATTGAGCCAGTCAATCATTGGCAGACCTAGAACTGTCAAGAACATCAAAACAAGAAACGGAAACCATTTACATATTGTATATATAGTCACACAGCATACAACCCATAACAGCAACATGAATAGAAAAAAAAATGGTATACAGACTTATTCAGTTTTTATTAGCTTTGAAAAAAATATTGGAGGAAAGCAAAATAGTTAAACACACTAAATCATTAAGCACTTATTGTGAGAGCTAACTCAACTATGTGCTTTTGCAGAAAAACAATTCTTCAGTTAAGGCTTTTTCTTTGCCACTCCCACGAACTGACTGCAGCATGATCAGTATTGCCAAGCAACAAATGCAAATCGGAAGAGATGGGACAAACTGCTGGGCCAGATGAGGGGCCGGGATGGAGCCGAAGCTCAGTTCTGAGGGTAAAAACTTAAATTATTATACAAATTGATATGATAGCTTGCAGAAATATGTGTGTATTTTTTTAGTTTAAAGTTACTAACGGGTTAAGTAGTACCTTGTGTCACATTAGCAAAAAATCCTTTAATCTCAAAAGTAAATGTTAAGCATTGGAGTGTGAATGCTTTAATTTCCTAATCGCTTTGCTTAAGTGTGCAACAAAAATTATGTTGACAGCAGAGTTATGATAAAACAACATCTAGAGATATGGATGGGTAATGTCAGGGCCACAACAACAGTGCTTACAATGTCAAGAAAAGGGTGTGATTTTAATTTGTTTGGTCCTGCAATTTGTGTAACTATCAGCAAAGTCTATTAATTCAAGCAGCTCTTCTCATTACTCACTGGACCATGTTATTTGAAGAAAAATACGTCCCCACGCATTTGCTTCTGAGTGTAAGTTGAAAGGCACTGCATTTACTGCCAGCGTGGTTGTGAATAGTATGTACTGGTAATTATCTTTAGAAAAAGTCCATAAAAAAATGCCTCCTGTGAAAAATATTACCTAGTGTATGTTTCTAACTTATGGCTATTTTTGAAGAAGAGCATCTTATTAATAGCAAAAATGCAAAGCTTGCATTCCAAAACATTCCTTTATTCAAATGGATCCAATGTGTATACAGAAACACAACTGGAAGCCATGCCACTTCTATCCATTTCACGATCAGCACATGGCAAGTTGAAATGTCAAATATGGTGAAAATGATTATTCTTCTCCTCAACTACCTGACGCAAATCAGTGCTAAAGATAGTAAAGCTACTCATTCGTTGAAGTAATATTGTGCTTTTCAAGAGCTTTGGGCTGTTTTTATTTTGATAAACTGGTAGACCTAACAAGCTGGTATGTTCATTTTACAGATGGAAAAGATATTATGAACTTTTCAAGTCAATTACATTAAACTGGGGTATAACTAGTTGGAGTAACACGTCGGAAAATAAGAAACATTTTGCACCCTTTCATAGTAAGCAAGTCTACTGGTCAATATGAACAGGGCAACATTTAAGTCTTAAAAGATGTTTTTACAGTCTTGCAAATAGAAAGTAAATTGGGAGAGGGAAGTGTCAGATATAAACTGAGGCAAAGAAACTCATTTTGCCCCTTAAACACAAAGGACAGGGCCAAAAATATAAATTTATAAAAATAATTTTCTATGTATGACTGCCATACCTGCACTAAATCAAAAATTTAAAACTCTAATTCCAACTAATGTTAAGCTTGGACTAACTGAATGCATAATGCTTTCATTTGTAAAATGGCCCACTTCACTGTATAAACTGCTGCTGTGAAATCTTCTCCAAACTTGAAGAACAACACACCACAATCAACACCACAGCCCATAACTGCTAGTGGGGTCAACCTGAAAAATGAAAGACAGATTGGCTCAAAATAGAAATTTTTTCTGATAAAGTAAGATAAATGTATTGCAATGCTAGCTGAGGTATACCTCACAGCAGCATCGGAACAACAGCCATAAGCACCTGTGTTGCTGAAGATTTTGTAAAGGGAAGCATTAACATAATAACGTTGCTTTCCAGGATAATGTTTATCTATTTGAACTGTGTAAAATCAGTTTGACACATTAACCTGAATCCATGGCAGACACCAGGACTATATTTCTGAGGGGAATCACCAGAAAATGAAAAAATGATACTGTGGAGATGGCGGTGAAGTGGTTCCACAAGTAACCAAGTCATATGGTAAAAGACTTGAAGCGACAGCCCCAGTGGCTGACAATGATAAAGATGATCACAATGAATTTATCCTTAAAGAATGTCCTTAAGAAGTCACTATGCTGTTACTCTTTCCAATGTTTACTTCATTCTTGTATAGAATTACACCATTTCCTCTCATAGTGGGATGTGCTCTTATTTCACAGAAGCTTACATGTGAAATATTTTCTTTTGATTGGATTAATATATTGCTTTTGCTTAAACATTTTGAGGATCTGAGGGACAGAATTCACCCATAAAATTTCACAGTCAAAAATATGTCAGTTAGGGACCACAAATGTGGTGGATCTCCTTCTATTGAGCATTTGTCAGGTAGCTGGTCAGGTCAGGTTGGGAAACATGCACTGGTAATGCACATTGCCACTCTCAACACACAACAAAACACCTCGGGATCCCAGATGGCAACCCTACAGGCAGACATGTAGTCCAGTCCCACCCTCCAGAAATGACTGTCTATCTGCTGCAGCCAAATGTTACATGGGCGTCCCCTTGGCCTGGTCCAGCTGCCCTTTTCCACAGCAATGAGGATCCTGCAAGCTGGATCACCCATGGAGAATCGAGCCACATGGCCATAGTGCTGTAACTGATGCTCATTCACAATGCAGGTAATATGCCTCATTTGGGACTCCATGAATAAATATTCGTTCGACACAAATTCAAACCAGGTATACACAAGGATTCTGCAAAGAGACACAGCACCAAAGGAGTCCAGTCTTCATCTCAGGTCACTGGATGGCATCTATGTCTCGCAACCATGTAGCAAAACAGGAAGCTCCAAGACTCTAAAGACTTGGACCTTCATCCTTTTGAGAGATATTGGGGACACCACACACCACTTTCCAGCGACCTCATGAGCCCTCATACTTTCTCAATCCGTCTACTGTCTTCACAGGAAGAGTCATCAGAGACATGATGGTCACTGCCAAGGTAAGTAAACCTCTCTACGAGGTATACATTCCCAACGCAGACCGATACATTGCTGATGACTGTGCCCATGAGGTCACTAAAGGCTTGGATCTTGGTTTTTACCCAGGACATTTTTCAAGCCCAAACACTCAGACTCCTCACTCAGTTTCTCAAGAGCCCTAATCAGAGGCTCCATTAACTCCACGAAGATCACAGCATCATCGGCAAAGTGAAGATATGTGAATATCTCTTCACCAACAGACGCTCCAAAGCCGCTGGACCGTAAAACCCTGCCCAACACCCAGTCTATGCAAGCACTGAACAAAGTAGGAGGCAAGAACACACCCCTGACAAACCTCAGAATGAACAAGGAAAAATGCAGAGATTCTGCCTCGACTTTGCACAGCACCAGTGTATGGAATGGCCATGATATCCAGAAACTGCGGGGGGGAATCCCACAAAGTATCAGGATGTCCAACAAGGCAACTTGTTCAACCGAGTGGAACACTTTTCAAAAATCGACAAAGGCTACAAAGAAACTCTGCCAATATTCGTATTTACGCTCAATGAGAACCCTCAGTGGCAGGATACAGTCGATGGTAGACTTCTTAGGTGTAAAACCATACTGCCCCAGTCTCTGGTAGGTTAGCAAGTGATCATGGATCCTACTAAGGATGACCCTAGCAAGGACCTTACCAGGCACTGAGAGCAGCACTTCTCTTTACAGATAGGGACAAAAAATCCCACTTTACAGTCAGTTTGGATGATGCCCATCTCCAAGTGGAAGCAAAGATTGCTTGCAATGCCAGGAGGACAGTCTTGCCACCAGCCTGGAGAAGTGCACCCCAGATACCACAGATCTCTGCAGCCTTCCTTACCCTCAGCTGGTTCACCACCTGTGCTATCTCAGTGAGACTGGGTGTTTCACAGCTAATTGGTGGATCGGCCTAAAGAACCATGGACCCAGAGATGTCTAGTGTCCTAGCCAGAGGGTCAGCTTTAAACAGCTGCTCAAAGTAGCCCACCCAGCGGGTCACAATTGCAGCATCATCCGCAAGGACCATTCCATTAGCCGCCCGGACTGTGACTGTCCAAGAAACAGATTTGGATGTGTGTAATGCTTTGATTCCTCTGTAAGCAGGATGTGGGTGACTAGACCAACGATGGTATGTGACTTGCTTACAGATTCCTCTAAGAAACGCCTCTTTATCTGCCCTTAAAGCCCCTGCAGCTGATCTTCTCAGTTCCTGGTACAGAAACAACCCCTCAGCAAGCTTCAGGGTCCTGTCTCAGAAGGTATCCCACATTACAATATGATCAGCGGTCAGACCTAAATCTGCTAATTCCTCACATATAATGCGTGCAAGCTCATTAAAAACGGCCTGAGATTGGAGTTGGACAAGATTCAGCCTCATTCTCCTAGTAGGTGGTAGCCTACTGGACCTAAGCTAGATCTTTAGAGTAACAACAACAAATCTGTTGTCAGAATTAACAAACTGGGCGCCTCTTTAGAGCCTGCAGTTCTGTAGGAGCCTCCAGTGTCTGCCCACGAGGATGTAGTCGATCTACTTCACCGCACCACCAGTATTGTAGTATCAAGTCCAATGATGCAGCTCAGGGTGCTGGAACCAGGATCTAGCGATCCACATCCCCTGACCTTTTGCAAAGTCAAGGAACACAGAGCCACTTTCGCCATAGTCGCCAGACCCATGGGGACTGACACAATTCTCATAGCCAGCCCTGTCAGTGCCAGTGGTTGCACTGAAGTCATCCATGACCAGGAGTGTTACCTCATGGGCACCCATCAACTACCGAGCGCAGTTGCTAATAAATTGTCTGCCTCACCAAGAAATCCTTACCGTGGTCAGAGTATACACTGAGACAACAGACAAGGCATTCAGAGAATGCCTTAATCTAAGACTCATAATACACTCGTTGAAAGGTGTGAGATTGGACACCATCGAAAGCAGGTTTGTTCGCCACAGCAACAGCTACTCCCTGAGTATGACAGCCATCAGAGAAACCAGACCAATAAAAGGTGTACCCAGCTACAGAGATCTGGCCAGTTCCAGTTCTGAGCACCTCAGAGAGTACTTTCACTGAAATGTGAAGTTTACAAAGCTACTCTGACAGCAGAGAAAAATGATAATCATGCTGGAGAGATAAGACGTTCCACGCGCCTACCCAGATGGGCCTCCTCAAATTGGGACCCAAGTGCTGCTGTCTGAACCCACTGGCTCTCCGGAGGTTTTGAATCTTCCAGGGATGAGGCTCCCAACAGCTTTCCCTAATCCCCTTTATACAGTGGACAGCCTTCCTGTGGGCAGCTGCAGCAGAGCTACTCCTGCAGAGAGCAAAAAGGAGTCTTGTCTGCCGTTTCGGAGTAGCCCTGCCAGAAAAGCTACATATAAATTAAAACCTAAGCTGTTGTAGGATGGCTTTGTACATCTTGTTCATTCAGTTACCTAAAATGTACTTTCTTCTTCTTTCCTGTTCACATTTTTAATTAGCGTTTTTAGAAGCACCATGACATGCATTCAAATGAACCTAATATCACAGAGTTGTATGCTTATGCACAGATTCTCACATTTTGTTTTTGGAATCATCATATCTTTACTAGTCCAACACATGACAATGATTCTACCCTTTAGTGCAAAATTGCATTCTGCAGGTGCTCAGTCGCTGCTTCTTGTGATTTCAGACACAGTAGGTATAAAGAAGCCTGCAAGTTTACTCAAAATGTGTAGTCAAAAATATATTTACACCTGCTGTGAAAACAATGTCTGATGCTAGAGCAGGAGTAGAACAGCAAGTCTGCAACTAGCCTGCATGAGGATAAGAAGTTGATGGAAATCCATATAAACAGAACTGGTTAAGTTATTATACTTTGTCAGGAAGGATGAAAATGACAAGAAGAGAAGTGGACTTCTCTATGTTCAAGCATACTTACCGATGAAACAATACAGACTTCACTAGTGTCACAACATCTCGGCTGGCATTGTAACCGGCACACACGATAGCCACATGGATTGTCTACATAATGAGAAAAACAGACATACATAGGATGTTAAACTTACGGAAGAGTTGAAGGAATCTAAATATATAAGAAATGCAACTATAAACTCAAAAAAGCAACTAAATTAAATTAAACTGTTTAGCAATTATAGTTGCTGAATATCAGTACAGGGATAAGGAAAAGATTGAGTACAGTAGCAATCATAATTCATGTGAAATGTGGCAAGGTTTATAGATGTTTGTACAAAATAAAACATAATCTAATCACACACAGATTTTCTCTGCTAGATTAGTTTAATGCTTTCTACACAAGCTATAGTCATGAATAAAAAAAAAAAAAAAAAAAACTTTTTTTCCATGTGACTGCTTGATGCAGCATGCAATACATATTTCTCCATTGCCGAGTATGACAAAAACAAGATTTTCACGCAAGTCAAGGTCCGGAAGACATTTAATTCCATAGTTTTTTTTTTTTTTATTTTTTTATAAAAGTTTTGTAACCAATTAATTGGCCTGTTCATGGAGATATTTAATGCTTCTCAGACAGAATATGTGGTCTCCACCTGCCTGAAAAAAACTACAACTGCTCCTGTGCAAAAATCGAATAGCTTAATAACTACAGACCAGTCACTCTCAATCATTCTTCTTCTATTTCTTTTTTTGGCTGCTCCCATTAGGTGTTGCCACAGCGAATCATCATCTTCCATATTGTCCTGTCTTCTGCACCTTGCTCTGTCACACCCATCTCCTGCATGTCCTCTCTCAGCAAATCCATAAACCTCTTCTTAGGCCTTCCTCTTTTCCTCTTCCCTATCAGTACTATTGTTAACATCCTTTTGCCAATATACTCAGCATCTCTTCTCTGCACATGTCCAAACCAACGCAATCTGGCCTCTATGACTTTGTCTCCCAACCGTCCGACTTGAGCTGACCCTCTAATGTACTCATTTCTAATCCTATCCATCCTTATGACACCATCCTACCCTCAATTCTATTGTGATGAAATGCTTTCATAGACTAGAGCTGAGATACATTATATCATATATTCCAATTTGTACCAACTTCAGTTTGCACAGTGCCACAACAAGGCCACAGAGGATGTCATATCCCTTTAAAAACCTGAATAATAAAACCAGCTATGCCAATGTACTATTCATAAAGTACACCTCAATATTTAACATTGTGTTATATAATTACATCTGATCACCAAACACCATGGGAATTAACTCTGAAAATGTTTTTTTGCACTGAAAAGATTCTGCAAAGTGTAAACATTTCCATCTCAACCTACACAATGACCCTCCGCACAGGGAACCCACTGAGTACTGTGCTAAACCACCTACTGTGTCACCATAAACAGATCCACTTCCATGACTAAATTTGTTCATGATACCACCATCATAGGACAAATCACCAAAAACAACAAGACCGCTTACAATGAAAAGATCTGCCTTCTGGCACAGCAGTGTCAAGGCCACAGTCTCTCTCTTAATGTCAGCGAAATCAAGGAACTATTCCCCAACTTCAGGAAGAAGAAGGTAGACTGTAAACTCCTGTTGATATCTGTTAAGAAACTTTAGAGAAGGTCAGTCGCTTTTTATTTCTTGGAGAGATCACTGCCTTTACATCCTTAGATGTCTGAGGAAAGCCAGCTACAAGTGAGTACTCCTTACTCAGTGGCTCCTTAACCTTACTCAGTGGCTCCTTAACATTCTACTGTAATGTGATATCTGTTCAGCTCAGGACCACAAGGCACTGCAGAGAGTGATGAAGCCAGCTCAGAATATTTCTGCCACATAGTTGTCTTCTGTTCGGAACCTAATATAAAACACACTACCTTAGAAAGACAAACTGTTAAAGGCCTCAACCATCCTGTATAGTCACTATTCTCCCTCCACTCTTCTGGTAAACTGGTACAAAAGCGTAAGCACTTGCATCAGAAGATTCTAAAGATTTTTTAGCAGTCACAATATTTCTTAACAGCCATCCATAACAATTACTCTTGCATATTTTCTATATAGTACGTATGATATAAACACAGTATAGGATATGTATATATATTTATTCTTTGTATTGCATCATGTTGTATCCATTTTAAATTTTGTCTGTTTTTTATGATATTTATTACTGTCACTAGTATGAGGTGGATTTTAAAGAAAAAATTTCACTGTACTATGTGCACATGACAATAAACTTGAAGTAATTGCCACAAAATTTTGAAGAAATTTTAAAGACACATATTGGAATGTGTTGTGAGGAAGTTTCTTGCCTATTCAGTGAGCCAAAACAAAACACTTTTCTGCAAAGCAAGTGTACCATCAGCCATCTCCTCCTTCACCATCTCCTCATTCTGGAGGGCATCTCAATACCTTGGGACCCATTTTTACATGTAGCTCACTGCTAGACCATCTGTTTGCATCTGTCATCCTGTAATTAGTTAATCCTTTCACGCCAGTAACAAATTCATTAATTTCAGCTGCAGGGAGTCAGCAAATGTTTTACTAGACACAAACTTGGACATATTATAATGCTGTTTTACAGTCTCCATTATATCAACAAGAAAGAATAATAAAAACTGTTTAGAATTTTAAAGCAAAACCACAAAAGGACTGTTTTATTTGGTAATCATTAGCAGGACTGTTCATGTGTACAGTAATTGGTGCTCTGCTATTTCTCTATCGCTTCCACTCTGAATAGAATGACACTCTACCTATAATGATGGAACTGGAAGCTTTGCCATCTCATTTCAAGCAACATTATAGACAGCAATCTGTCGCTGCATGGCCGGCACTGACATCAGCCATTTAGCTGCTTTTCTGTTTTACCTCTTTCCTATGTTGAGATGGCAACTCCATTGTTCGGCTCCATCTGTAAAAACAACAGCTGCTTGCTGTCTCTGAGACCTGTGTGGAAGCCATATGAAAGCTACTGAAAATATCTAAAACACTTTAAGATAACATTCATTAAATAAGATGATTACCTACAGTACATAGGTTTTCAGAAAATCAATAAGATTTCTATTAGCATTTCAATCTTTCTATAAATATTTCATAATACACAGCTAGGTCTATAAGTATTGGGACAGTAACACAATTTTCATAATTTTGGCTCTATACGCCATCAAAATGGATTTGAAATGAAGAAATGATTACATGATTCAAGTATAAGCTTTTACCATTAATTCAAAGGGTTTAACAGGAATACTGTATGAGCCATTTAGGAATGACAGCCATTTTTATACATGATCCCCCCCATTTTCAGGGGCTCACAGGTAATTGGACAATTGTCTGACAAGCTTTTCCATTGGCAGGTCTGAGCAGTTCCCTTATTAGGTCTGGAGCTAATTCTAAGAATTTGCATTTGGAAGCTGTCACTATGAACTCTCAATATGAGCTGTCCATGCAAATAAAAACCCTCAATATGAGGTCCAATGAACTGTCCATGCAAGTAAAAACCAGGCCATCATTAGGCAGAGAAAACAAAACAAATCCTTTAGAGAGATCACAGAAACGCCAGGAGTGGTCAAATCAACCATCTGGTAGATTCTTAAAGAGAAGAAACACATTGGTGATTTCAGCATCACCAGAAGGCCTGGACAATCATGGAAGACAACTGTTCTAGATGATCGCAGAATTCTTTCATTGGTGAAGGAAAAAACAACTCAAAACATTTAGCCAAACCAAGAACACTCGCTGGGAGACAGACCTATCATTGCCAAAGTGTGCAATCACGAGAAGACTTCAAGAAAGTAAACACAGAGGGTTTACCACAAGGTGAAAACAACTGGTAATTCTCAAGCACAGGAAGGACAGATTAGACTTTGCCAGAAAATATTTGTAAAAAACAGTCCAGTTTTGGAACAGTTTTCTTTGGACAAATTAAATTAAAATCAGCATGTACCAGAATGATGGATAGAAAAGAATATGGAGAAGAGAATGAACGGCTCATGATCTGTATCATATCACATTATCCGTGAAATATAGTGGAGACAGTGTTATGGCATGGGCATGCGTGACTGCCAATGAAAGTGGGTTACTGATGTTTATTGATGATGTGACTGCTGACAAAAGTTACTGGATGAGTTCTGAAGTGCACAGGGCTATAGATTCAGACAAATGCTGCAAAACGGATAGGACAACGCTTCACAGTAGAGACGGACAATGATGCAAAACATACTGTGTGAACAAACCAAATACTTTTCAAGACAAAAGAAGTGGAATATTCTTCAATGACCAAGTCAATCAGCTGATCTCAACAAATTTGCACATGCATTTCACTTGCTAAAGACAAAACTGAATGCAGAAAGTCCAAAGAACAAGCAGCACCTGAAGACAGTGGCAGTAAAGGCCTGGTAAAGCTTGAGTAGGTTGGCAACCCAGCACTTGGAGATGGACAGGGGTTCCAAACTTCAGGTAGTCGTTGACTGCAAAGGATTTTCAAACAAGTATTGAAAATTATTGTTATATTCATGATTATATTAGTTTGTCCAAATACTTTTGAGCCCCTGAAAATGGGGGGACCATGTATAAAAATGTCTGTCTTTTCTAAATGGCACATACAGTGTTTTTGTTAAACGCTGTAAATTAAAACTGCAAGTCTACACTTCAATGTCATCTTGATTGCTTCATTTCAAATCCATTGTGGTGGTGCACTAAGCCAAAATTATGAAAACTGTATTACTAGCCATATACTTATGGACCTAATTGTAAATATATCTTTTGCATACACACAGCATATACTGTATTATGCACTTTGATTTGTGGATAGCTGGAACTGCTGATCTTCTAAAATGCAGGTAGCAGTCTGGTGTCCCTTCTTAGATCTCACAGACAAGTAAAGCAAGTGCTGAAGGAGAGTGGTGCTAAGCAACAATTACCATGATTTGGGCACTGCAAATTGTTTTGTCAGTTGGTAGGGAGATTGTTTCATACTTTATAACTCTCTAAAACATTTTTAATAATGTTGTTATTAGAAAACACACATATACGTGTTATCGATGTTAATGCTGATTGAAACACTTCTAAAAGTTTATTTTTTTAAGCAATTTTGGAAACTCATTTTTCTTACTGGAAACACTCTAGTTTCTTTCACTACTTCAGCTCAGCTTTATAAAATGTCATGCTCCCCCTTCAATCGGTGTCGGAAAGCACATAAAAAGTGTACATCCACCTGCCGACACACTGACAGTTCCTTTAATTTCCATGAGTCAGAAACGGATTTTTCCCTGTCTCTGGTGATGTCCTTCTTTTTCCTTAGTCTTGCTAGGTCCATGGTGATGCATGTGCTTTAATATAGGTGCTCCAATCTCCAAGTCTAATGTCTAGACTCCAAGTCTAATGTCTAGACTCCAATCTCCAAATCTATTGCAAGACTACAATTACAGTAGGCTTCATTTAAATCATAAAACAAGCCTTTAGCCAGATTTTAGCAGAAATAAAAATAGAAATAACAAAATTAGAACTACCAAATGTATTCCTCAAGAGAATGGCCTGAGAGTCTACAGGTCAGGAGCAAAGAATGGTTTAAATACTTAAATAAGTGAAACTGGAATGTTCAGTAAACATCTGTTTCAGTAAGTAGAAATTGAGAAAAAAAATAATTTAAGCTATTAACACATTTAAGAGGTCACAACTGGAATATTTTGTGCTGGTGTGGGATACATTTTTGAGATTAACACAGTAGCTCTAGGGTCAGGAAGGAGACAATAACAGAAGAACCCAAAGGAAACATTATGATCGATAGTAATGGGATTAAGGATACCGGTGAGAAATACAAACATACAGAGCTTCTGTTTCACCCTGGGGAAAGAGAAAGGCCTGCTTGCCTGCTGAAGTACATGGAGAAGTTGCTGCATGAGAAGAACAAATGGACTAATAATGTTCTCTGATAGAAAATAGAACCAACTTACAAGTTTTTGAAAAAGAGGTTCACGGAAGTATTGAAAATGATTAGGACAGGTAAATAAGCAGGCCCAAATAGTATGGTGTCAGAAATGTTGAAGACAGCAGAAGGTCCTTGAGCAGTGTTGGGGAACAATACTCATTATTTACCAAAAAGAGTGACACCACACAGTTACTTATAACATGTAATGCATTGTAAAAAGTACATTATTTGTGCATTACTTTTTCTTCTTTTGTTTCAAAAATTGCAGTTTTCACTGTCCAGTACTTGTTATTAAATCCTAAACCCATATAGTAACCTTCATGAAACTGACCAGAAACACAGACAGATTTGATTATTTTCTTGTGTTCTATGAATACATTTAGTTCTTCATCTGCCATGAAATAAATAACATCCATCCTCTTTCACAATCTCCATACTGAACCTTCGAAGATATACACCAGATCACAGTGCTTCAAAGTAAACACAGCAAAAAGATGGATTAAAATAATCTGACACTTTATAGGTTTCTATTATTTGATTGCATATAGCACTCCATTTCCTAATTGACAGTGCAACTGAGCCCTGCAAACGACTGACATACTGTCCACCGCATTTGCTTCTTGCCATTCACCCAGTGGTGCTGCGATAATCCTTGGCTCCCAGTGACCTTAAATTGCACTGCTTAAATTTAAAACTCGGCTCATGCAGAATTAAATGAATACTTATAACTTTTGTTCAGTTGTTTTCTCTTGATCGTACAGTTACCACATGGTTAACCTCTTTATCAGCTCTCATCAGACAGATGGAACGTACATGTACACGATGTTACACCTACAACAGCAGGCAATGTCTTTATGAAAAGCAAAATGGCACAGTACTGGGAATAAGCTTTTACAGTAACTCAATAATGCATCTATTTTCTATAATTTAATGCAGATATTTTTAATTACCAATGACAGTATTGTGCTAAGTTGCTTGTTACTTTAAAAAGTAATCTGACTACGTAATGCATGCATTTGACTGTATTACCCCCAACACTGTCCTGGAATCGAAAGGTTGATGGACATGTGCCACATGCATACGTGTGAAAGGATTTTGAAAGACTGGAAAAGAAGTGTGTTCCTTCCAGTAAATATTGAAAACGGTGATCCATTGGAGTTTTGACCATATCAAGCAATCAAGTTATTGGAGCTGGTAATAAAGGTGTTGGAAAGATTGTTAGAGAAACCAATTAGGGATCATGTGAAAGTTAACAAAATGTATTTTGGTTTCATGCCCAGAAAGGGAAAAATAAATACAATCTTAATACGCAAATGCAGAAAAAAATTCAGGCAAATGGAAAATGCATTATTTGTAGATCTGAAGTACTGCAAGAGGTGTAGTGAGCATTGACAAAGTTAAACATGGACAAATGGTTTGTGTCTGCAATGATGAAAATATACAAGTACTCCACCAGGAAACTATGGTATGGCAATTCCGATGTATCACAGCCTTCAGGTTAAAATTCTAGACTCAGGCTTGGATGATTTTGGGATATTTTTCTACAATTGAGAGAAAGAAAATTGCCTTTTGTTTGATATACAGTAGGGTTATGCCCTATAAGTCTAATGTCCTTCCCTTCTTTACATATCAATTGAATTTTAAAGTTAAAAGATGTTTAGATTATTATAGAAAATCACACTAACACATACAGTATTTGAACCCTATTCATGATAGATTTTCTATTCAATTCAACACACTCTCTATGTAAACTTATTTTTAAAAGCCTGAAGCTGATTGATTCATTTTGTTTGATTAATTCGCTGGCAAAGGTTTTTTATTTTTATTTAGATAATAATTTTTTTTTCAGTCACTGGCATTATCTCACTCTTTCTTATTCATGCTTGGATATGACATCCCTATCAGACCACTGTGCTATCTCTTGTTGCCTTTTCTCCCCAAGTGTGCCACAAGGTTTTTTGAATAGACCATTAATTTCGACTGCTAATTATTTTTTACAAACTTTTCTCCATATTATAGAATTTCGTGGCCTTTAATTCTAACTGTTTATGACCCCACATGGGACTGAATGGCTGTTAAAGGTTTATTCTGCTAGTTTTACCTCTTTAGCATTAGACCTGAGCATCACTTAGGCTGTAAAAACAGTGCTAAAAGCATTAGTTCCAAGTGTAACTCAGGCAACCGTATAGATGCATTTCACATAATACCATAGGATTAGTTAGATGTAAAAGTGCCAACAGCTTTATTGTCGAGCGTTACTCAAGCAACGGTATATGCATGTTTTACGTAAGTGTCAGGCCCAAGCATTACCCAGGCAATAGTGTAGATGCATCTTTTCCTAGCCTCATAATGTCGACTCATAAGAAACACTTCTCATTGGCCTTGATGACGAAGTGAATCTGTCTTCAGGAAGTGAAATTATAACGGTCAGTAAAACCGAAAAGTGTATTCTCAGAATCCAAAAGTGATGCTCACATCACTCGCACATCATCATTATTTGTATAATTATTATGTTTTCTACACTTTGCATGGTTTATAGTACAAATATGAGATTTAATAAAAATTTAATTTTTCAAGCCAAAAAATGAAAAGTTTTTTATAGGAGATGAAATATAATGCTAAAGGGGTTAACCTAGACATATTGTAAACAGATTCATGACTCACAGCCTACTTGATTCTTGCCCAGCATGGCATACTTTTACTCCTATTCACCACACTCTTATTTGTGCATTGGATATAATCCTATTGCTTTCCAACCTTGAGCTTGTATGAGTTTCCATTTGATAGCACAGGTCTCCAAACATTTCAGTCTCTAAAATCTTTCTTTCTTATTCCTTTTTCCTTCTTTTTCTTTTATCTTACAACTAATACCAAGTGAAGTCCCAATCTTGTCTTTTCTTGCATCCCAACCTTTGCACAAATTCTAACTTATGCTATCCCCAGTCAGAACCAGTGCCAGCTATTAAATAACGTGTAAGGCATAAATTGTTTTGGCAAAGAAATTTCTCTTCTGTCCTATTCATCCTCATGCAGGTGTTTTGGGATTACACTTGAGTTTTTAGTCTGGTATGACTAATTTTCTTGCATCCATTCTCTCTATTGCCATTCCATTTCTTCCTTGCTTCTTTCTGCTGCTAGACCTCCCCTCATTCCATCTTTCTGGTATCCAGCAGCGGCTACTTGCATTTGACAAAATTGCTGCAAAAGTTGTCCTGGTCTCTTGCTAGAAATACACCGACACTCTTTATCTGTTCATCTCGAAATCTCCATTTTGTTCCTTTGATTCTTCTGGAACACTCTACAGTGAGATTCAACAGAGCATCCGCTCCTTACATTGATAACTAGTCAAATATGGTATGATGCACTTTCTCCATGCAAAGGTGCCCATTGGTCGTGGTTACAGCGCAGTTTTTTATCTACTTGATGAGGTGCTGTTTCTCACTTGTTGGCCCACTTTCACCTTGTCATTTAGATCTCTGAACACAGAAGGATGGGAGTGAGGTTACTGGAAAAGGATCGGGAAATGGAAGTCAGAGATTTTTTTTTTATTTTATTGATTTTATTGTAATCATCCCATACAAATAGATGAATTTTTACAAAAAAATAGGATTGAAAACAAATCAACCCCCACCCCTGAGAAGAGGGTATGGCCAAAGGAATAAAACTTAAAAAATAGTAAAAATAAATAAACTGATGAGTTTAATAGGCGGATACAGATAAATGGAGAAGAAAAAGAAATGGGGAGAGAATCTACTTCCTCAGTGCTTTAAGAGCTTATTCTAAAATATTATTGATTAAATCCTGCCAGGTTTTGGAAAAGTTCTGCACCAACCCTCTAAGTGAGAATTTGATTTTTTTCAGTTTCAAGTAATATAAAACATCAGTTACCCACTGACTTAAAAGAGGAGAGTTGGGATTCTTCCAGTTTAGCAAAATAAGTCTGTGTGCCAATAGCGTAGTGAAGGCAATCGCAGTTTGTTTGTCCTTCTCCAATTAAAGCCCATCTAGAAGAACACCAAACACAGCTGTTTGTGGATTAGGAGTAATTGTGACACCAAGGCTGACTGATAGGCACTTAAATATTTTGGTCCAGAATGATGTTAATTTGGTGCAGGCCCAAAACATGTGACCCAGTGAGGCTGGAGCTTGATTGCAGCGTTCACGGGTTGGATCTTGCCCTGGAAGCATTATGGACAATTTCAAGCAAGACAGATGTGTTCGATATATAATTTTGAGTTGAATGATTGTATGCTTTGCGCATATGGAGCTCGAATGAGCTTTGCTACCTTACACTCCTTTTCTGATATGTTGAGTGAGAGATCCATAATCAATTCTCGAGTAACAATGATGCACTGGTGAGTAGGAAGAAAATGTTCTTGAGTTTGGGTTTAGAAACCTCCAGGGGTCTGATACATTGTGGTCAGTTAAAAACTGTGTAATTGTCTTTGCAGTGTTAGATGTCATCCTCCCCGTGACATGAGACATATCTAAGAGTGGATTTAAAACACAATTAAAGTCCCCAGCCGTTATAATTTTATGAGTGTTCACATTGGGAATAGATGTAAATACATTTTGCATGAATTCCCTATCATCGACATTGGGTACATAAACATTTATCAAAATCATTTTACAGTTAAATAAGTTGCCCATGACCATCACATATCTGCCTTCAGGATTAGATACTACATCTGATACCACAAATGAGACTGTTCTATGTATGAGAATTCCCACACCTCTAGTTTTCTTTGTAAAGCTGGAATGGAACATTTGGCCAGTCCAGTCTTTTTTCAGCCGGAACTAATCTTTGCTTAATAAGTGGGTCTCCTGTAAAAATACTATTTTAGTGTTTAGGCCTTTAAGGTGAGAGAATACTATCTTTCTCTTTAATTCGTGATTCAGGCCTTTAATATTCCAGCTCACAAAGTTAACTGTCCCATCATGGAGACAATGATTCTCAATTTTTGATGTCATTTTGTAGTCTTAACTGGAAGCGAGACAGCTTTAAGCTTAATTTCCAATTTTCCCATGAGTTATTGCCATGCAGCCTATTGTTAAGTTGGAAGTTATAAGGATTAAAAGGATAGATTAGATATAGTTTGCTCTCTTTCTCTCCCCCCCTTATCCCCCCTGCTATTTTGCCTTACCACATGAGGCTGGACTGGACCCCACTTCACAAAATCCCAGTCCTCTGACATGCCTAGAGACTGGGCCGTTATTTTATAATAGGTAAAGATTTAGCTTTTGTTTTTCTAAGATACTGGATTTTTTTGTCTTTCAACAAGGATTGGATCAGAAGTAAATGTAACAGGAAACACAAACATTGGTCATGAAAACAGAATAAAATAGTAATGTGTTGAAATGATTTTGAGTTTAAGGAAGACAGGGATGTACCAGAGCTCCATTCTGACTGTATTGCTTTTGGTGATGGTGATATAGGTGGTGACCAGAGATGTGCATGAAGCATTTGCCATAGGATCTCTTGCGCACTGATAATCTTGTAATGATAGCAAATCATGAAGTAGAATTGATAGACATGACACTGAAATGCAACACTGGTTTGGAAAAAAAGGCACCAAGGTAAATGCGTCAAAGAACATGGTAAACGTTAGAGGTAAAGGGGCAGGAGTTGTGAAAGTCTGTGGTAATATTGTTGGAGAAATTCATGCATGTGGTGTTTGAAGAGGGTGCATAAGAAACGTAGAACTGTGAGATGTAGTCTGCAGATGGCAAATGTTACCTTTGTTTGTAGGAAGTTTCTGATAAGGGTGCAAAATACTGATGCAGCAAGTGTAAATGGAGATTGCAGAAAGGAAGATATTTGGGTGAAAGTATGGAAGTTCTTCTAGTTAGGTGATGTTTCAAGTGTATACAGAGGTGCAGTAATAGCTCTGACAACAAGGGTTAAATGTACATAGGAGCTGTCCCCCACTTTGGCTTCTAAGGTAGTTTCCCTGTCACTAAGAGACAGACTTTATGAAAGCTGTGTTATGAGTAAGCCAGTAACAATTTGGAAATGTGGCTTAGAAGTAACATTAGGATGGATTTTAAAGGCCATCCTTGGACTTAGAGGTAAGTCTATGGAAAATGGAATTTGAGCATAAGGGTGAGCTAAAACATTTTGAGATGCACAGCAAGTTCTTTCTGCTGCTAAAACAGTCCTATATGACATAATCAGATTATAAACACATGTCCATCACAGTTACCTATAAAAACTGCAGTACAGAGGAGAACTGACATGAGTAGGGAGCCAAGTCTGCCTCTATATATAATGGCACCTTTTAAATTATAAAAAGGACATTGTCAGTACTATTCTATCTATTAGCCCTATTTCATAAAACATTACCAGATCCTGACTTGACTAATTTTTTTTTTTAATAAGATGCATGAACAGTAGGTAATTAGACTGGTTCCACTGTATACAAGCTGCCTGCAGCACAGAGTACTAATAAAGTTCAACATGCATTACAATATTAATTTCTGCTCTGGCTGGAGATTCATTAAACAGTTTCATCGTCATTAATACAGAGGATAAAATGCATGGTATTTTGAATAAGTATTTCATACCTGGCACAACCTTTGCATTATTTCTTTAATCAAGTTGTTTATTGCACATTAGTTGCCAGGGTATCAGGTTAAAACTGCAAGAATTAAATTTATTTTTTTGTCCAGTTGTAGTAAGAAAAGACAGACTTTTATAACCAAACAAATATATGCATAAAGAAATGCACATTACCTTCACAGTTATTTTTCCCTGAACTAAATATATTCCCTTGTAAGATATATTTGATTGAATGCGAACATTATTTGCTTACCAATCAATTCCATGAGTTTGTTAATTAATTCACAGGTCAATAACTCAATTGTTCAAACAGAAAAATAATTGAAAAGCAAAACTAACAGAGATGGTCTTAATTATCCATCCATTTGCCAAACTTGCTCAATTCTATTACATGGTCATACAGAGCCAGGGTCCATTAAGATAACATTGGGTGTAAGGTAGGAACTAGGCCCAGTTTAGCACCATAGTTACTTGTATATCTGTACTCATTTATATGGGGCCATTTCAAACTCAGCAATCTGCCCAACATGCCATGTCTGTGAGAAACAATCTTGGATAAAAATCCACATGAACAAGAAAGTCTCCACACAGACTAAGTCAGAACTGTAAGCAAAATCTACCAGAGCTGTAAGGCAGCGGCACTAACAGAATTTTCCACTGTGTCCACTGAAGTTTAACTGTTCATATGGAAAATACTCTTGGAAAAAATAAACCAAAGCAATTCACAGTACTGTATAACAAATACTGTAGCTATGTAAGTATCTAAGCAAATAAGAAAATTTAGCAGATTTGCTGACTTGCCACATACCTCACACTTGTCCACTGCAGGGTGCTGTGAGCAATCTGAATTGTTCCCTTGTGTCCAGGATCGTAACCCCTCACTATCACCTGTGCCCTCTTCAGTGGAGTATGTTCGTGACTGATTGCCATGTTGTCCATGAGAGGGCCTGTGGGCTGGACCTCTCAGAGATTGATTAAGTTGCCTTCTGAGGGCACGATTCTCTTCCTCCATCTCTCGAACCCGCATCTCTAAAGCAACACCAGCTGATACAGTGGGAGATTCAGGAGCCATTGGAGATAGTGGCAAGGGCTTCACTTCTATAAAATAAAATGAAAAGGTGTTAAGATGTTTAATGGTATGAAGGATACCTAATATACAGTTTACAACATTAGTAACATTCAATAAGACTGCTCAGAAGTCCCAAAGAACACATATTTCGTGAGTGTGGTGTACAGATCTATTTTATGTTTTACTATCATTTTGATTTTTTTATATATATATTTTAAAATATTTTCTGCTGTGTCTGTATTTACAGTATGTACTGTGTCTTTAAATGTAAGATCATTCTATGTACTTTGAAGATGGAGCCCCGAGGTGGGGTCACTCTGGCATCACTGCTGCTGGCCCCGCCCTCTGTGTTTAGCTGGCAGCCAGATGAAAAGAACCAGCAAGTGGATCATTGCGAGTTGTAATTTGGACAATTTGTTTTCTTTTGATATTTTCTGGTTCAGGATTTTGCTTCTGTTATTGGATTTTGCTTGTGAACTTTTCATTAGGACTTGTTTACCTTGGATTGCCTTTGTAGGTAAATCCTTTTTTCATCTTTTTGCTATTTTGAGCATTTTGTTACATTTCTTATTATTAAATAATTTATTTTATAAAGATTCTTTGTGGCACTTCTTTCTGCTAGTCAGAGTTGTTATAGTTTTTCTCTCTAGTAAGAATTTTTTGTATTTACTGGAACATCTATTATCTTTTTGAAATTTCAAAGCCAGCTGTCCTTTTAGGTCCTGCTGGACCAGAAAAAAGCAAGTAGTTTTTGTGCCAAGCTAGTCTGATGTAAGCCTCTTTTGGTCTGGCCAGGGATGCATGCTTTCTGGTAATTTGTGAAGGCCACCAACCCCTTTTTGCCATGTTGGTTCCTTCATTTCACAACAGTGAGCAGTGGAGATTAAAATGGTGTTTTGTTTGGGAGTAGAGAGAAGAATAATCAAGAACATTAGCATTATTAGAAGTAAACTAAAATCAAAATCAGAAAACAAAATGTGAATTAAAATTCCCACCAATTGCTTTGTGTCTTGATTTTAGCCTCTAACAAAGTCTTTCCTTTTCTTTTCAGAAAGAAAAATTAATAGCACATTCAAAGAAAGCAAAAATATTAAAAATTATTAATATTAATGCGCTTCTGATAACAATCATCCTGAAATAATGATGAAAACCAATAACAAAAGGGAATGTAAAATGAATACACATCAAAATGAAAACACAAATAATTGATCATGCATTCCTGCCAATCATGCTATTTCATGTTGTTAAGGCAGAAAATTAAAACCTGTAATGTTAAATGCTTTGGTACAATTGCTTAAGTATTTTTGCTCCAGTATCCATAACAGAGGACTAAATGCATGCATGTATTTTAAAAATGAATATATTCTAAGTTTCTTACAAAATTTTATTTGTGATATATTCAGTTGAAATGAGAACAAATATATTATTTGCATCATATTTTTAAATGTTTCAGTCTTTCCTGGTTTATATCCATTGTCATATGCATGCCAGAGGTGATATTTCATACTCAAACAATCAGAGCAACATTTAGTGTTATTGTAGGGAGCAGTGTATTTCATTCTCTAAAGCTAGGACAGCCAAACATAAAAGGGAACAGCACAAAGGAGAGAGGGCATCATTTGATATGTAAAGACTTGGACAACTAAATTATAAGTCATACTATGATATGCCCTGCCCGGGAATTTGTTCCTGCCTTGCGCTTTGTGCTGGCTGGGATTGGCTCCAGCAGACCCCCGTGACCCTGTGTTAGGATATAGCGGATTGGATAATGACTGATATCAGAAATAGCCTTTAATTATGGATTAGTTATTAAGTCTCATGATAATAATGATAAGTTTGATGCAATGGTATGAAGACCAGGGAGGACAAAAAAAACTTTTAAAAAACTCCCAATTTGATTTCTGGACTGTATATTATGCAGAAAAGTGTTTGCTTTGTGATTCAATAGCATAATTTGTGTGGGTTTATTGTGTTGCTGTGTTTGCATCGATTACTATTTACGACTTGCTGTAAAATATTCATGTACCAATTGGCATATCATTTTGCAACCCGCTTAAACCAGACTAGGGTTGAAGATTGGCTAGATCCTATCCCAGCTAGATTAGAACACAAGGCAGGAACAAACTCTGTACAGGGGAAACACACATATAACCCACACACCAAACACACACTTGGGCCAGTTTGGTGTCGCCAATTAAACTAACCTCCATGTCTTTGGACAGTAGGAGAAAACCCACACAGATACAGAGAAAACATGCAAACTCCATGCAGGGAGAGCACAGATACAAACCCTGGTCTCCTTACTGCAAGGCCGCAGCACTACCTCTGCACTAATATTATCATTAACTAGTTGTTAAATATTTTCCACTCCTTATTAGAGTAGTCTAGTGTAACACTTGTTAGGCTACTAGACCAGGGGTGGGCAAAGTCATTCCTGGAGGGCCGCAGTGGCTGCAGGTTTTTGCTCCAACCCAGTTGCTTAATAAGAAGCACTTATTACTCAAGTAACACTTCTGCTTCATTTTAGTTGTTTCACTCAAAGATTTTGAACCATTATTGCTTAAACAGCTGTACTCTCTGGTTTTTAATTGCTCCTTATTAGCAATAAAATGCAAATGACACAAGAAACTAGCAGTTCTCCATTTAGCTTGTTACCATTTCCACCTGTGTGTATCTATCATGCACTCTTGGGTTTAATTAAATACTTGGAAGGAAAGTGAAAACAAAAAAAGTGAAGGACAGAGAATTGCTCATCCATTTTAGACTTCAGATCATTTGGATGATATCTAGGATACAAGAATGACCTGACATTGCAGAGTTAAAGCACCAACAAGCAATGAAAATGAAATTATTGGCAATGATTGTTTTCTATTTAAGAAACTGGGTTAGAACAAAAACCTACAGGACTTTGCCCACCCCTGAACTAGACCATGACTGTTACAAATATGCCATGGCTATTGAGACAAACTAACTAAAGTAACTTTTTAACTTTACAAACTGGAATTTCTTTAAAAGTAAACATATTGACAAAGTGATTTACATATATAGTATTGATAAAGGTTAGTGCCACACTTGCCAAAAGCTACCCCCTTGAAACTGATACTTAAGATCTAACCAATGCAAGGTCTCATTGGAATGGGAAAATCAAGTAATGTAGATTCCTAAGCAAAAATAAAATAATTCTTGTCTTTTAGAAAAAAATGTTAACCAACCTCATGATTTCTTTCTTTACTGTCATTTTGTTATCCTCTGTGCTACACATTAGCTATATCCACGTAGGAATAAAGCTGATCCACCATGCAACAGTCATGTAATCAAAGAATAAAAAAAACTATCCATGATCTCTCAGTATAAGGGATGAAAGAACAAATAATGCATTGAGTGAAATTTAATTAAATGTCTTCTCATAATCACCACATAAACAAGCAGATAAAAAAAATGAAAAAGTATGTTACCTACAAAACATCAAGTACAGCATTACAGTAAATACTCAATTTTGGAAAATTACTGTGATATCTATCACATTTATCAGATTAACACATTTTAGCTATTTGTCTAGTTTTCTCATTTACAGAGTGTTTTTCTTTTTAAATCCCCAAACTCATATTACAATATTTTGTGTGCTTTTGACTGAGAAATTCTTTGCCTCCAAAAAAAAAGCCATTCTTAAATACCACCCCTTTTATAGTTGGTTTCATTTTGCTTCACCTCATTCACAAACCAGATTTATATATTTTTGATATATCTGATGTAATTCCCATCTTTCAGGTGAAACAATTTTACTGTATATTCAGCCCAGCTTGATCTTTGGATTTCCCTGTAAATGTCAATACTGATCTGTCAAACAAATCTACCTCCTGTGCATATTACAGAATATGAACTAGACTGGGTCTCAGAATCTCTCTCTGCAGCACCCATTTGTGAACAACAGCTCCTTTTGGCCTTCTTAAAAACTTCCCTAATTAAATACAAATTTCAGATGGCTGGTTACCAGCATGCAAAGACAATTCTTGTGGGACTTAATTAAAGGAACAGAATGAATGTCTCAAAGGACAAACTCTCAGCACGCCTGCCACAAGAAAAAAGTGAATACCCTAGGCTTCGACTGTTATTATTATTGATCGTAGTATAAGACTGGATGGCTCAATGTTTTAAGGCCTCATCATTTACCTCTAGAGAGCAGAGCAAAAGTATGCCTTGTGGATCACAGAGGCTTTGTGGTGCTGAAGAGGAGGGGGCACGAGGGAAATGAGGGGGGTGTCCAGGATGGTTGCAGCAAAATGCCGTTCACCTTTGGGAGGCCTAATTCCTGAAGAAAGGTTGCACAATATTGAACTATTCTATGCTTCACTGAGCAGATGAGGCAAACTGAGAAAGGAGATGATCTATTTTATTTTTCTTCATTATCTTTGGATTTTCTCAACCATCTGTCAACAAAATCGAATGAATCCTTGGAAAAGAAAGAGCTGAAATAACTTATTAAATAAGTATGATGGTGCAAACGGGACAAAGTTACATCCATCCAACCATTTTCAGAACCATAATCCCTAGCAAAGTGCCAGTGGATGATACATCCTACCTTAACAGCAGTAGGATAAGGATAAGTGTACACTCACACTGGAGAGTGGCAACTTGCTGCATGATGACTGGACATGCAAGTAGTAACTGTCACCTCTGTATGCATTACAGTACTTGTTACTACTACCACATCACTCGGATCATACCAACTGAGACTTGCTAACAAACATAAGAGCTTATATTTGAAAGAGGATGGTAGAATCTGCAAATACAGAAAAGACTCAAACAAACTTGACATGACCTGGAAACCTCCAAAAAGAAGACACGTCACTTAAGAACTGAGGTGATATGGTGTAGTAGTGCTGCTGTGCCACCTCATAATATTACATACTGAGATGGTAAAAGGGGCATACACACATGAAGAATGGTGCTTAATATTTGAAAGATCACCAAAGAATTTTTACAGCATTCAATGAATGAAAGAAGATTTCAAATTATATTTACTTAACAGATTATGAATGCCTCTGAAATAGTTTTTCAGCATAGTCTAGTTTGGAGCTATCTCTTCACAGACTAGCTACTTACTCATACAGTTCAATGATAATTACAGGACACAAAAATATTTTAAAAGGTATATGTTAATTTTTCTCATTAAATCTGTGATGTAATTTTAATGAAAAATTTTTGTATTCCATGTTTCTAATACAGGTGTGTTTTCCTTTGCCTACCACAAGTATATTAGCCAAGCTCATTGGAAAACATTGCACACACAAATATACGTACCACAACAAAAGGCAAACTAATGTGCATTTTAGATGGATAAATCATGGTGGACCAATTTCAGTCTTACAAGAGTAATTCCAGGGTTAAACTGCAGGTAAGGTGGTAGAAGCCATTCTACATATTTGTTAATGTAGAGAACAACTGCATGAGCTTTTTCCCCTTTAAAATAATACAAAACTGGATTAATCCATTCCTGGGTCCCACAAACACGGATTTTCAAAATGATTTTAACAGTAAATATGCTGGATTTTAAGGTAAAATATTAACAAATAATAATCTATATATATAAAATTCTTTTCGCGCCTGAAACAGAAATTACGTGTGACTGCGCGAAACGGGAATTACATATGACCACAGAACATATTATAATACAGGAACTAATCACTTCGTTTGTGGTCGCCATTTTTATATTGTCTTTATGAATTGTTATAATTTGTGTGAGAGATACTTTACTGATATTGAAAAGAAATAAACACAAACACGCCGATCTATCCCATAGAAGTGTCGCCCTCTCCCAGCCCTCCTCTCTGGACTCCAGCGCTGAGCCGTTCGCCGCTAGGCACGTTCTGACAGAGAAGTTTTATTTATTCGTCCACATGACTGTCACGGAAATACATTATATTTTCACATTATAACTATTTTTTAATTGGCAGTACTTGATAGTAGAAGAGATGAGGAAAACAGCTTTGCGTCTTTCTACTTTTTAACTACACTGAGCTGTAAACAATGTGAAGACGACAACGCCTTCAGTGGCGAGGGGTCATGAGAACAAAGTGGACGCTTGGACGCGCAGAATGTCGGGCTGCTCTGCCGGGTCAAGAGCTTCACAGTTTCGGGCGCCGTCCTCTCTTCTCGCACTGTTTGTGACACTTTGAGTGCCACGTCGGCTCCTCGGAGAGTGGAAATAATTGCGAATGAGTGTGACTGGCGCCATCGAAGCAAAATTGTCTTTGTAAATTGCGCTTCACGACTACTTACTGTCCCTTAAGGTGAGTTCAGGTCACCAAAACCCTGCAACATTCAAGGTTGCTTTTGTGATGAATTCTTTTAAGAAGATGGAGAGTTTACATTTAAGAAGATGTACCGACCTCTTCATGTTAAGTTTTGGACTTGGGAATTGTTTGGACCTTCTGCCTGTTAAACACCGAAGGGCAGCATCCACATTTTTCAGAATAATTTTTCTCTTAAATCACAGGCACGTAGTGCAAGGTTGCAGGCAGAAATTTTCAGGATCACATAGAAAATGTAATTTCTATACCACAGCGGTCGTGTAGCGCCTTTCACAAGGGATCTGCTACCAAGAGATGACCCAAACACATTTAAGCTGCTGTTAGTGCTACTTACCTGTTGTGTTATTGCACCTTTAAAATGTACTTTACCCGAAAGCACTCCAGTACTGCTCAATGTATCTTTACTTCTTACATGTTAATGTTTTACTGTTTAATAATTTATATACTACATTTTATTGTTTTCCCTTGCACTCAGTGAGCGAAGCCACTGGGTAATCAGCTAGTATTTGAATAAAAATGTAAATTAATAAAATTTCAGCTTTCCTCTTACTCTTATTTTTCTCACTACACTTTTTAGGTCTTTAATACACTAAGTTGTTATTATATAAAAAAATAACACAAAATTGGCACAAAAGCATAACATGAGATGCTTTCACTACAGCTTCCGACAACAAACTGAACAACAAAGGGCTTGGGTGGCCTGAGTGCTGGGGAAACATACGCACAAACACACACAAACAACATGCTGGGCATTCGGATTCCGGAGAAAAATTTCCTTGAATATTTTGTTCGGATTCCAAGTTGTTCAAGTTCTGGGACATTCGGATTCTGGGGATAACACTGTATTTTGTCTTTGTCGGTGCTTGAGGTCTGTTTTCACTTTGACATTGATTTCCCTTTAATCAGTTTCAAAAGCCAAATTAAACCCACTGTGATTCAATATTGTATAACAATAAAATCTGAAAACCTGTAGGGGACGAATACTTTTTACAAGCACTGTAAGTGACAAAGTAACAAAAGCAGGAATTTTTAGTAACAACCGCATAAAGAAATGAAGGGTACTGTGAGAAGACGGTTTTAGTCCAAAACAGACCAACTTCTATGAACAGCAGAAAGATAAAAATAAGTATTCATATATACAGTAACAGAAGCCAAATGAAAACAAATTACGATCAATGGATAAGACTGGAATGACTGGAAAAACACTCTGTAGGAAAGCACTCCTATCTACAGAATAATAAAAAAAAATTCACAGAAAACACATGTACCACTGCGTTGAGGTAAAAGGGCACAAGTATGCATGTAATGCCCAGGGCCAATCCTGGCGACGGGCAAAAACGTGCCCCGCACGTGGGCGGCCAAACTCAAAGGCGGCCGTTGAGGAGACGTGCAGCAGCCGGCGACGCTGCAACCGGTGGCTGTCCGCCTTTGAATTTTAAAGTCTGAGGGCGGCCGACGACTATAACAGCGGCGGCGTTTGCAGTGAGCAAAGTTTGACAAAGTTGCATGTAGCGTGTATTGTAGTCGATGCGTTGATGCCTATTAGGGACTCCACATACATAGCGATTTGCTTGCGCGAGCGGGCGCAAAAGCCTTTGATGGTCGCCGGCTCATCGCACGCTCTGTCTGAACGGTTCCATTGTTTACCATGTGTTTACGACACGCTCGCGCTTAGCTACGTTCGACCAAAACTCTAAATATGTGTAGTCCCTTAGTCAACATTCAACTTGCATGTTTCATAGTTGCGTCGCGAAGGTGATAGATTTCATGTGAGACGCGTACGTTCCTCAACGGGATTGAGAGTCAAGAGAAGCGGCAAAAGACAGCGGGGCTGCGGCGATCTCTGAATTGACTGTTTGTCACTGTGTGCAGAGCTGCCTGTCGCTTAGAACGATTAAATAAGCCGGCTTTCTAATCTAGGCTGGTTTGGTTTGGTTTGATTCTTGGTTTGATTCTATTTGTTTGGACTACACAAATGATCAGGACTCGTGGTTCTACACAAACGTACGTTATGATTATGATATGCTGTTTCATTGAGAAAGTATGTACAGATTTTTTTTTAACACTTTGAGCCCACGTTTTCACCGGCAATGTATTTTTACATTTAAAATGACCATCGGTGGCGCACGTGGGGCTCAAAGTGTTAATGAAATATTTCAGAAAAATTACAAAACTTTTACATGTTTACTTATTGCCCAATGCACACTGACATGACATTAGTGTGTATTGTGTATATGTCACTTATGTGAATTAGGCCCAAGATTATTAAAAAAATTATTATTATATTTGAATTAGCCCTTTATTCTACCTATTTTGTAGAATGTCCGAGAGAAAGACAAAACGTGAAAGCGGGTGGTACTACAAGCAAAATAGAGAAAAGAAGCTAGAAGAGAGGAAAAGTCTACAGGGAGCTCTAGACAAATATATTTTTCATCCAAAAACTTCTGAACTTCCTAGTACGAGCTTATCACACTTTGGACGACCTGCGGCTGATTATGAAGTACAGCAGGGTAACCGTCTACCAGATCCAACCCCGAACACCTCCAAGGAATCAACAACTCATGAAAGTCACGAGGAACAGGAAGAAGCAACAGAAGAACATGGATGTGACAACACGGAGAGAGAAGTGGTGCCAGGACGCAGCTTAGAATATTTAAAAATCCAGGCAAGTGGCCCAATCCATTGACAACCAAAATCGTCGACTCACTTATTGAAATAGGCCCCGTACAACCTCAAGCATCGTTCAAATTTCCTGTGGACGACAAAACCGGAAGAAAATTTAATGTTCTATATTTCACAAGAAAGATGGAAAATGGAGAAATAGTGCATCGTAATTGGTTAGTGTACTCCATTCATGCCGATTGCGTATTCTGTTTTCCTTGCAAACTATTTAGCAGTCATAACATCAAACTGACTAGTAGCGGATACAATGATTGGCACCATTGCTCAGATTATTTCAAAAATCATGAAACAAGCATTGAACATATTAAGTGTACAAAAAAATGGTACGAACTGAAGTTGAGAATTGAAAAAAAATGCACAATTGACAAAGATCAACAACGTCTGTACGAAATGGAGAAGGAACGCTGGCGAGCTATAATTAAGAGAATGATCGCTATCGTGCAGTTTCTAGCAGGCCAATGTTTAGCTTTTACAGGTACCAGCTACGAACTCTATGATCGCAACAATGGAAACTTTATGAAAGCAGTGGAAATGATTGCAAAATTCGATAGCGTTATGTCCGAACATCTTAAAAATGTCGAAAAATCGAAACAGTTAAAAAATCACATGCCCCATTACCTGGGTCAACATTTTCAAAATGAAATCATTCATCTACTAGCAAGTAATATCCGAAAAGAAATGATGAAAATTGTAAAAGCCTCAAAATATTTTGCTATCATCCTCGATTGCACTCCCGACGTCAGTCACACCGAACAAATTTCTGTTGTAGTGCGCTGTGTCGATGTATGCGCTGAGGATAAACACATGAAGGTTAACGAATTTTTCCTAGATTTTTTCGCTGTTAGCGATACGACTGGCGAGGGTCTGTACAATTTTGTGATTGAAAAATTAGAGATGTATGACTTAGATATCCAAAACATCAGGGGCCAAGGGTATGACAACGGTTCAAACATGCGTGGAAAAAATGCAGGACTTCAAAAACGTATTTTAAATATAAATTCTAGAGCACTGTTCATTCCATGTAATGCGCATTCTTTGAATCTAGTTTTGAATGATGGAGCGCAATGCAGCGGAGAAATCTCCGACTTCTTCGACATTGTACAAGAATTATATAACTTTTATTCCTCATCTGCACATCGCTGGGAATCATTGAAAAGTCATATAAATGACTTAACGCTTAAAGGCGTTAGTGCTACTAGGTGGGAATCGAGAATTAAAGCAATTAAACCATTGCGATATCAACTTTCGAACATCATTGACAGCTTGAAAGAGTTGGGGAACGATCAGAAGAGAGACGAGAAAACTAGGCTCTCGGCCCAATCCCTTGAAAAAAAGATTTCGACATTTAAATTCTTATGTTCGATAATTATTTGGCACGACTTGCTAAGTAAAATTGATGTTGTGAGCAAAATGCTTCAGAGTCCTGATGTGAGTCTATCGGAATCTGTTATTGCCCTTAAACATTTGAAAACCTCTATAGAACATAAAAGAGATGACGAGTCATTTGATAGATTCATCTCGGAAGCAACCAATGAATCTGAAAAATCAAACATAATTCCAGAATTTCCAGTGAAAAGATTCCGTAAACGAACTAGACATTTTAAGTATGAAAACGAAGACGAATCTGTTCGAGATTCTAAGGAATCATACAAAATCTCGTTTTATTTCACAATTTTAGATCGAATTCTAATGTCCATTAAAGAAAGATTTGAATCACTGAATGAAGTAGTGTCATTGTTTAGATGTAGTTATGATTTTTACAATATGCAGCCTGATGAATTGAAAAAATGCACCATGGATCTCGACTTAAAACTGAGAATTGTCCGAAATGAGGAGATACAGCGAGATGTGGATGGGGAAGGGCTGTACCACGAAGCTGTTATGTTTAAAGAAATATTTTCAGATGTAGCGGCCACAAAAAATCCAATAACTATTATGAAGTCCAGATGACGTCTTGTTTTCCGAATCTCTGCATTGCATTACACATTTTTCTCACGTTGCCTGTATCAGTGGCAGCATCTGAAAGGAGCTTCTCAAAACTCAAGATAATTATTATCTCCGTTCCACTATCGGGCAACAACGATTGAGTGATGTTGCGCTTCTGTCTATAGAATCTGAAATTTGTGAAAAACTGGATCATTCAAACATAATAGATGAATTTGCTACTGTTAAAGCTAGGAGAATCATTCTCTGATGTTTAACTAATAAATTAATGTATGTATGTGATTTTTTATTTTTGTGATTCTTTATTTAGTTTTTATAAAAACTAATCGTTTGAAATTAAATTTTATTTATACATCCCGACTCTAACCCTAACACCGTCTTAATCCTGTTTGAAGTTGTACATGTAATAGTAATATCCGTCAAATCATAATAGAAAATAGGTACGTAGGGCGGCGAAACCACATTCGCACAAAGGCGGCCATCTACCCAGGATCGGCCCTGGTAATGCCCTCAAGCTTGCCCAGGGTGGATGAGGATCGGCTTAAGAAGTTGAAACAATGTTTCTGATGTTGTAATATTTAATAAAGATCCAAGCATTCTGTAAATGTGTATAATATGCATGAATAAAGCACGTATTTTGCCTAACAATTTGCCAATAAATTTTAGACAATAACATCCACAAAAAATAAAATGTTATACTGCAAATTAATCTTTAGGGAATGTTCTACCATCTTAAGTGTAAATCACACAATACTTAATGCCAGAATCTCCTGTCAACTTCTAGGAACTTTTTACTCCTTAATGAGATGCACAGTCTCAATGAGTATTTCAGGGCCCCAGACTAAAACAAATTACTTGGGAGTAAAGGGCTCCTAAAATTAAACCTTTAGAGCCAAGTTACTTTTTTAGTCAACAAATTACTGAAACAAAGCAGCTCATATTAACATAAACTTACTGTGTATTCTGTTCTGAGCCTGTGGGTCAGTTCATTTCTTTCATAGCTTGATTGTTACATTTCTCTATTATGGCTGACCTCTCTCTGCTCAATGGTCTTTTATTCAAGCTTTAAGCTTGTATATACTTTCTTAGAATATCAAACTAATTGAGTGTCTATTTGTCAGATTCTGAGTCATATCACCGATAATCAAAATATCAGTGCCACTTATCCATTCTGTATACTAAGGCCTCCTCTTTCTCTTGTTTCCCATAGAAGCCAGTGCCACACACAGGGCTTAGGATCAAATTGTTTAAGTGAAGGGTTTTCTGAGCTGATCCTGTATAAACCCTCTAAGGCTGAGACAATAAATCAATTGTGAAGTTTTAAGTTCACACTACAGCTAAAAGGTTGGAAAAAGCATGATCTTAACTAAATGTAAATCATTCCTGAAATCTGTACAGTGAGGCTCTTTTGCCAAAATGATTTCCCACCAACTGCTGTAAGAAATGTCTGCAAACTGGCCTCTGATGAGCAGTCTGAGCACTCTCTACTCAATTTGCACAACATCTACATCTTCACAATGAAATGAAAGTACATGTTATCCTTTCTCTCAGGAATTCACTATTCCACCTGCTGCACACATGTTAATGCTGGCTCCATCTACCCCAGATTGCTTAGATATTATTTTGCCAAATTAGGCAGGTCTACATTATTAAATATAGATTTTAGTGTTTTGATTATTCCCTGAATAAGGCCCTGTTTAAGCTCAGCAAATCCAACAAGACTGTTCCAAGGTATACCAGAAGAAATATGACAGTAGTGCACAATCAGGTACCCAAACACATCAGTGCCAGCTTCTAATGACTGAGATGATTTTACAGACTTACTGCTTTTGTGACATTAGCTTGTCTCCAATGCATCTGACAAAATCAGTACATGCAGTGTTGTTATCATATATTTTTGATAGAAAATATACGCTGTGATAGACGGCTGGCAGCTCAACCCAGCCAGGACACCCACAGAGTGGAAGGATGGGAGAAGGAAACCTCTTTGGGACACTACTTTCCCCAAGACGCTAGATGGCAGCTTCCCTGGGCTGCAGGGGGGCCCTGAATTCCCACAGGGCACTATGGGACATGTAGTTTAAGACAAGAGCCCTGCTGGGTACCGTGGGAGCCGCCAGGGGATGCTCCAAAAGAACCTGGGGAGCCACGTCTCACCCATAGTCCGGAAGTACTACCCAGTCACGGGGACGAAAGCCCAGACGTACTTCCAGGCTGAAGAAAACTTAAGTTCTCCTTCTGGCCCGGAAGTGCTAGCAAGTCACATGAAATGGAAGAACAGAAGCACTTCCGAGTCGAGGACTATGAAAAGGACTGCTGAAGACCCAGCAAGCGAGCCAGAGTCGGGTGGAGGTGGACAAAGCTTGCTGGGAGGTGTGGAGGAGAAAAGACAAGAGAGAGAATTGTGTTGATTGTGTTTATTTGCCCGTTTATTGTGGCCAAAGTGCTTAGGGCACTGTTTTTGAGAAGAGAAGAAATAAAAATACTTCTTCATGCTTTTACCCTGTGTCCTGAGCGTCTGTCTGTTGGGTTTAAAGGGGCAACAGCGACCTCTAGCATCCACAACACCAAAACGGATGGAATAGATGTAATTCCCATTACGCGATTATGTAGGCTATATTAAACTTTAATCTAAGTTTTTTTAAGTCACTCTCCACAGTTTGTTTCATGGGGGTGAGACTTGGCATGGACTAAAGTCCCAAACATTTTTATGCTTGTGACACTTAGTGTTTATTTACAATTTCATTTTTGAAATGATTCGTCACCTTGAAAAGCTCAGTTTTCTCTAAAAACTCCTGAATGTTTTTACACAAAAAGTTGTAATACCACGCTTGTTTAAATTGCTTGATTGTTTAGATGTATTGTTTGCAATACTCACATTCAACTCTACATGAATTCTGAGGAGCTGTTATTTTTCCCCAGTAGTTACTGTCAAATACAACAATGAAGGCACAAGATTTTTAATCTCTTTACCACAGGAAAAACAATGAAAACATTATTATGGCAATTTATTTTTAAAAAAATCAGATATATCTTGCAATGAAAAATATTTGACCACATTTAAATTTAAGGCTTTCAAATTATGCCTTAATATGTAATTCGTTTGAAAATCAACAGCTGATTACAACTGGCATCAATCATTGCACTCAATTTGTAATTGGGTTTCAGTGTCTGATAGTCTCACATATAACATGTCATCAGTTAAACAGATTTAAATACTAAAAGGAATCATCTAAATCCAGTAACACTGTTTTGCTCCAGGGACACTCCATAAACAGCAGAAATGCTTCTTATACCATGTAGATTCAGAAGTAGTACAATAAACCTACACTTTGAGCACTTTTATCACCTCTGTATCCTTTGCATGCTTCAGTATCACTAGAAAAATACATTTCTTTCTCTACCATTATCATACAATAAATTGTCTTGTACTCCCTATGGCCGCAAATGTTGCTCATATAGCCACCTACCAATTGATCAACCAATAAAGCAGCTGCTGTTCACGCTGTGACAAATAAACTTGGGTGTGATGATGTGTATTAACTCTGTGCATGCGACTAGAGATGCACAGGGATAGTGACCAAGCATCAATCCAGAAAAAAGACAGTTGTGGGGTCAGTTGCCAATTGCAACTTAACTTTAAATTCTTGTTGCAAATTATAATTTTTTGTCATATTTGCATCTATTTTAGCAAATATGCAGAAAAACTTGCCTGAAAAAGATTACAGTAATCCCTCGCTATATCGCGCTTCGACTTTCGTGGCTTCACTCTATCGCGGATTTTAAATGTAAGCATATCTAAATATATATCAAGGATTTTTCGCTGGTTCGCGGATTTCTGCGGACAATGGGTCTTTTAATTTATGGTACATGCTTCCTTAGTTTGTTTGCCCAGTTGATTTCATACAAGGGACGCTATTGGCAGATGGCTTAAAAGCTACCCAATCAGAGCTTGTACTGTATTACATATTAACTAAAACTCCTCAATGCTATAAGATATGCATCCCGCGCGGTGCTTGATTGTTAGCTTGTCTCTGCCTCTATCTCACCCTCTCTGACATTCTCTGCGCCTGACGGAGGGAGTGTGAGCAGAGGTGCTGTTTGCACAGAAGCTGTTTGCTTAAAAGATACCGACGCTCCTCTAAAAAATGCCGCTTTATTGCGGTGCTCGGCATATTTAAAAGCACAAAAGCACACGTATTGATTTTTTGATTGTTTGCTTTAATCTCGCGCTCTCTCTCTGACGTTCTCTGCGCCTGACGGAGGAGATTTGAGCAGAGGGGCTGTTTCAACAGGGGCTGTTTGCTTAGAAGATACTGACGCTCCTCTGAAAAATGCCGCTTTACTTAAAAGCACACGTATTGATTTTTTGATTGTTTGCTTTTCTTTGCGAGAGCGCGCGCTCTCTCTCTTAAATTCTCTGCTCCTGATGCAGAGACTCATTTGGAGAAAAGATATATTTGCATTCTTTTAATTGTGAGAAAGAACTGTCATCTCTGTCTTGTCATGGAGCACAGTTTAAACTTTTGACTAAAGGGTGTTATTTCATGTCTAGAGGGCTCTAATAATGTTAACAGTGTGGGAGAGTTTATAAGGGCTTAAAATATATAAAAATAACCATACAAACATATGGTTTCTACTTCGCGGATTTTCACCTATTGCGGGGGGGTCTGGAACGCAACCCCCGCGATCGAGGAGGGATTACTGTATACTGTAGGCTGCAAGTGTTATGGGCTACTGTTAAGTCTTTTATCAGTACCTGCATCCATCTGTCTTCTAAACTGTTTAATCCAAAGGAGAGGAGAGAGCATGCCTGGTATCATGAAGACTGTCTTGGATGAGACATCAGTACATCACAGGCCAAGGATCACATTACAGGTGCTCAGTAGTACTGACCACAAGATGATAAGCACACCTTGAAGGAATGCCATTTCACTCCCATCAGGAACACATGCACCCATGCACACAAACTTCTAACAGGCTAGTTTGGAGTAAATAGTAGATTAATCTGGTCAGAAATCAATCCTGAATGGAAGCCTAATCTACCCACAAGAGCCTTTACATCAGCAACGGTACTTCATAAGCCTTCCTCATAGTATATACTGACATGTATAACTCCCACGTCCCACACAAAGGTCACATCTGGTATCCGTTTTTTAAGCAGCATGATGAGAACACAGATTATAAGACAATGAAATTATATGATCTTTTATATATTACATTCATCAAAAGAAAATCAAAAGAATGATGGTCTAAAGCATTATTGTTTAGCCCTGAAACAATGCAGGTTAGTGCAGTATTGTTTCCATTATCTAAAACTAAAACGAAATATGTCACTAGCGAAAAAATAGTTACGCCGTTAACTAAAACTAAATTAAAATTCTAAAATTTTCTATAAACTAAAACTAAACGAAAACAAAATATTAAAAAAGAAATTGTTTTTGTAATTTTTATTTTCATCACAATAATCTTTTAGCGCAATGTACATTCGAGCATGCAGTTGCCTGTATATTTATTATTTAAAACTGTCCGGTAGTAAATTTGGTTAGAAAGGCGCATTGATTCGCGCATGTGTGCACGCACCCCTCAAGCCATGTGTCTAAATCTGTGACTTTCACTTGTCATTTCATCCATCAGTCAGAATTCCTTTCTAGAACTGAGAGTGAATACTAAAGCCTCAGCACTTTTCAAAGGACTTGTTCTATGGATTTCATTGGGCACAACTGACCGTCAATCACAGACTGTCCTTTGCCAGTGAATGGCAGACAAGTTACAATAAACTTCAACAAAAAGGCGCTTAAATCCAAACATGCCACACAAATACCTTGAAGATACAGCTAGTTTGTACATTAGCACCAGGATTTTTCAAGATCGAATAGCCACCCCCACACTTCAAGTTCAGTCAATAAATATTTATATAGGGAAAAAACATTATCTTTATATGCCAAGGAAGGTAGGAATTTCAGCAATTTAACTTTATTTTGCATACAGTAGATATTACTTGCTCGATTACAGTACACTTGCCGTGACAGATTAAGCACATGTGTAGCAAGCAGTGAATGCTATCAACTGAGCTTACATTATAAGTAAACATTCATTTTTAATAAGGTTATTAGTACTGATGTTTCAAAGTGGGCAGTGCAGTGTCACAAAGCTTCATCGATAGCAAATGGATTGACTGCAATCATCTTAATATATTTAGAATTCTGCAACACTGCAGAGTTTTTAACATGGGATAGGGATGTGCTGTCCTTGGGAGCCCATCAGCACTATATGCCATCCCGCTCAGAATTTATGTTAACAAGAGTAATGTACCAAATCTGCTCTAATGAAATAAACACTTGTGTTGGATCTGCAGGAAACTTTCTTTTGTCTAACATTACCATGCTTAATATGCAGTTCATCTGCAGTAAAGCTCTAGAACTATAGGATTCATTGCTGACTGCACTCTTTTTTTTTTTTTTGCATGACATATCAAAACTTGTGGAGTTTGCATCTCTGAGTGAGTTACTGTTTCTGGTGTGATTAATTTGCAGTGACACAGAGGTTAGGATGAGTTTGTTAGGTCTGTACTGAAAGGCAAACGAACAACAAATAAATGGTCAATGCCATCAGCAGTCGGCTATAAAACAGATAATAAAATCTGCTCTTATCCTATTCATTCCTGCTTTGCACTGTAGGCGATTGTAACATCTAAATGTATATCTCTACATTTAATTGTGCAAAAAATGTGTTTTTTCATGGGTTTCTTCATTTTTTTGTCCTGCACCTTTCTTAATCTGTCCAGAACTTTGACTTTCAAATATTTATCAATGTTTGATATTGGTTTCTGTCCTGTGTTATTAATGTCATAACTGCATTTATTTGTCATGTATTTCCTTGACGATTTGTGAAGTGCTTTGAGAATTAAAAAGGTGGCATATAAATTACATGTATTATTATTATTATCATTATTTTTATTATTATTACACAGCATATTGAGTTCAGGTTTAATTGTTAACCCGGTCAGTATCTGTAGGAAGTTTACATGTTCTCACCATGTGTTTGTGGAACGACTGTATATAACTTCAGATATTGTTTTATAACAGAATATTCAAAGTGAACCATTAAACACTCTCATTTGCCAAAATCTGTTTATTCCTACATGTGTTGTTAATTTACATCCTCCCAGGTTAGGCTCACAGGGAGCTCCCTAGGAATTGCATGTTGCTTATTAAGTAAAGGATCTGAGATGTTGCTATAACAGATGTTCAGTTTTTAATGTAAATTGTATGCTTGTAAATACATGGAAAAGTGTTCATTTCTATTTCTGCTATTATTGTTATTAACACAGTTCACGTACTGATTTTAATAGTATTTAAAAAAATAAGCAAATAATTTTCTGAAAAAGGTACACATTCAAAGTTGCAAAATGGAACGATCACATATAGTCAGCATTATGAGATATAAAAAAATAAATATGAAATAAGACTATACAGTTGTACTCATAAGTTTAATATACCTTTGTAGAGTTTGTAAGATGTGTACCACAATTTAAAGAAAAGATGACTGATCAGGTAAAAGACATTTCAATTAATTTTAATGGAATCCAAGTTAAACTATAAGGCATCACAAAACAGCATAACCATAAAACAAAACATAGTAATAAAGAAAATAATGAGATGGTCCATGTTCAAAAGTTTGCATACCCTTAGTTCTTATGTTTATTGCACCCTTTAGCATCAATGGTGGCATGTGCTCTTTAGTGAGAGTACTGGATGAGACCCTTGATTTTCAGAGGTGGTAGAACTGCCCATTCTTCTTGGCAAAAAGCCTCCTGGTCACGTAAATACTTGTTTTGTCTTTGCATGGACTGCATGTTAGAGATCTCCCCAAAGTGGCTCGTTGATACGGAGGTCAGGGGACAGTGATGGCCACTCCAGCACTTCCACTTTTTCCTGCTGTAGCCACTGAAGGATTGACTTGGCCTTGTATTTTGGATGATTGTCATGATGGAAGATCTAAGCTTTCGGACTGATGAATGCAAGTTGCCCCCTGATATTTTCTGGTAACTTGCTGCATTCATCTTGCCAACAACTTTCACTAAGTTACCTGTGCCACTGTAGCTTACACACCCACAGAACATCAGAGATCCACCTGCATTCTTCACAGTAGGTGTGGTGTACATTTTCTCATGGGCCTTGCATTTATGGCTGTGACCATAAAGTTCGATTTTGGCCTTATCACTCCAAAGTACTTTGTCCCAGAAGCTTTGAGGCTTGTCTAGATGCTGTTTGGTATATTGTAAGTGGACTGTTTTGTGGCATTGGCAAAGTAAGGGCTTTTTTCTTGCAACTTGACCGTGCAGCCCATTTTTGTTCAAGTAGCTCCTTATTGTACATCTTGAAACAGCAACACCATGTGTTTGCAGTGAAGTCTATATCATAGCTTAAGTGGCTTGCAGGTTTTTCTTGGCAGATTGACAAAAGATCCTGACAGTTGTGGCTGAACTCTTGGTTGGTCTACCTGACCATGGCTTGGTAACAACAGAACCTCTAACTTTTTTCATTACTGACGGGCATTTTAAGATCTCTGGATATGTTTTTAGATCTTTTTATTGATTTTACACAAATCAACAACCTTTTCTTTCAGGCCCCATTTATTTGCTTTCCCTATGGCTTGGTATCCAGCAAAGTCAGTGCAGCTCTGCATGAATGTAAATTGACTATTTATACACAGACACTGATTACAATGAAAGAAGCTACAGGTGTGGACAGTCTTCTTAAATTACCCTTAATTTGAACTTGTGTGTTTCAACTTGTGTGTATTTATCAGCCCAAACATTCAAGCGTATATAAGCTTTTGATCAGGCCCATTTGGGTGATTTCAGTTATCATTATGATTTAAAAAGGGCACACACAATTATGTGATAATAGCACACTCCCTAATTAAAAGGAAAGCTTTCTGCATGATTACTTATATTTTCCAAACAATGGCCAATATTTCAAAAGTTGTGCAAGGATATGTAAACTTATGATCACGACTGCATATATGACTGTATATGTGTGGTGACCTTAGCTCACAAAAGGAATCTCAAAAATAAAAAAGAAAGCCCGTTTGAAATTAAATAACCATTTTCTTAAACTTTTTTGCAGGTTAAAGAAAACAATGACATCAGAGCACACTTGTTTGATTCTTGCATTGTCTGATTTTACTGGAAGCCATGAACTGTCACATTATCAGGAGAAAATGGAGTTCTGTTATAGATGATAAAAATTATATGAACTAATTTGATGGGTACAACATGAACGATATACAATCTGACATCTACAAAGAAAACTGTGTTTTTACACTTGCAAAACTGTCTGTCTGGACATTTTTGAGTAATAGAAACTACAAGTTAATTTCTGAAAAACTAAAAATAAATACAAATTAAAAAAAAAAAAGCAACAAAAAAGTAAAATTAGAAAATGGCAAAAAACTAGAACTAAATGAAAACTAAAAAAAAATTGAAAAACTAAAAGAAATAAAATTAGAAAATGGAGAAAAACTATGACTAAATAAAAAAGTGAATTTCCCCTTGGGATTAATAAAGTATCTATCTATCTAAAAGTCCACAACGAAATTAAAAGTAAAAAAATAGCTTAAAACTAGAAAAACACTGGGTTATTCCCCAGTCAATTTGACTCTGTCTTTGCCCATATGTAGTTTTTCTAGGAGTACACTTAGTTCCTCCGTAGATCTTGCATCAAAATAAAATGACATCTGTTTTCTTCAATTCTCTTTTTTAATGTGCACAACAGCAGCTAGCTTCTGATATTATTCTGAATCACAATATCCAGCCATGTATAATATCAATCCAAATTAACATTCTTGCTTTCTTCTTTGTCTACTTGTACTACTACAGTATTCTAAAATTGCACAAAGTCATTTGAAAAGTTCACCATTGTTCCCAATATTCCCAGGAAATAAAAGAAAGCAATGAAAGTGAAAATAAAACGTAACTTTTTCTTTGCCTTTTCTTTTGTAGCAATCTGCAAAACCACCACTATTTTATGAACAATTTTATATGAATGTGAGACTAGAAAAGTAATGAACAGCACAGATGAAGAATATTTTTTTTCCATAAACAAATTTAACAATTTTACAAAGATATTTCCTCCTTTACAATATACACTGTATAGATAGTGTCAAGGCTTCAAGCTGGGTAATTTGTGTGTCCTATTTGTATGTTTCTCTGAATCCTTTGAAACACCAAAGGTTACATTAGGTATAGATTTGGTTAGGTGAGGCGGTCATATGTTTTTTTTTTTGGTAAATTCCTTGGTCAAGTGTATGTGTGAGCAAAGCCAAGAACACCTGGGGAAATCAGCAGCTCAACACCAAGCAAAATTCTTGGTAAAATCCAAAATTAGTATATGTGTGCTAAACAAAAAAATGATGAATTTAAAGCATACGAAATGTCACCATGTCTTCATATACTTATACTGACGTTCATGGAGATGACTGAATTATAAGAGACTTAACATACTATTCTGATTGTTTTGTGTAAGCTTTATAGGTGTATACAGTGTAAATATACTGGATTTTAAAATAAGAAGAAAGAAGGAATTGATGGGCTAAATTACTGCTAGAGCCATTCACTTCAGAACCACCAGCAATGAGAGCAACCCACACCAGTGACAGTGAAGTAGAGGTGAAGCTGTGCGGAAAGTGAGATTCATGAATCTTCATGAAACAGTAAATGCTCAACATGAATAATGTAACAAAAAGCTCTCACTAAACATTATTTTTATTACAATGTGCTTACGACAATGACATTTACATCAAGGTAAAATGAGTAGCTTCGTCTCCAATAAAGAAATCGTATTACAATGATTATTTTATTATTTTTAATTTCTTGATACATTTAGTCCTTCTCTGCAAGTGGTGTAACACTAAAATATCACAGCTAATCCTCTAGATCCCAAAAATTATCTTAGTTATCTAAAGTATTTACAAAAAACAGTTTTCTGACATCTTGTCTATTAAATTTAAGTTCCACTAAGCAGTAGAAGAGTAACCTACTGTTATAAAACATTATTTGTAACAGATGGAGGCAGTCGTTCTTGCCAGAAGTGTGAATAAGAAAGGCATCAGCAGTGTGAGAGTGCATTTACTAAAATATGAAATGGCTTAGGAAAAACATTTTCCCACTGGAAACTTATGTCTGTAACATGGACCATAAAGGATGCAAAGCAAAGGAAAATCAATGCTTTTGTGCGGTGTTGTGGAGAAGATTACAGGGAACAATGCAAGCTTTAAAATAAACAACATAAGTCTGTTTTGCATCAGATCAACCATAGCCGTGCACTAAAATTATCTGTAGGCGAGATGAGGAGAGAATATCATAATCACATCACATGAAAAGGCAGCTCATTAGAAGATGCACTGATGCTTGGAAAAATCAAAAGAAAAAAGACAAAGAGGAAAGAAGATGGATTAATACCATCGAGGGCGACTCTCAAATGCAACTTAAAGTTGAAAAGACCTCATCATTCGCAGAAATGTTTATTAAGTTATTGCCCATCGTTAATAACAACTACATGGTCAGAACAAAAACTTGAAAATGATAGGTAAACAATACATTTAACTTTAACTTTGTGTTGGAGACCGAGCAGACAGTTGCCTTGTTTACTATAGCACACCTTGTGCGAATAATGGCTTTCGGCAACAGTTATGTTGTACAAACAGAAACAATTTACTGAATGCAGACTATCTGTAAGGAGCTCTTTCTTATGTGAAAGACTCACTCTTGCTGATTGAACAGCTGCAAAATGGCAGTTCTCAAGCTCTGGAAATCCTAATTGATCTTGATCCCAAGTGTCCTCCAATCGCATTGGCTGTCATTTGCGCGAGACTCTTACAACAGGATGAGTGGTTTCCTTAAGTTGCTCCTTTACCATAATTGACTTCAGTTTACTACATGGAGTAAACAATTCCAATCAAAGTCAGAATGAAATGCAATCCTCCTGCAATGTCTACTGCAACTGGAAGTTCATTAAAATAATCAATACTTCTATAAAAATAAATAAAAACAGAATAAAAAAAGATTAATTTTATACTTCAGTCCCTTGTGACCTTACATTTGGATTAAGGGAATTTGACAATGGATGGATGGATGGGTGGAAGGAATATGATTGTTTTGTAAAGAAATAACTGCATAAACGTTTTTGTATGGTTTGGCCTTTCAAATATAGACAGTAAATTAATCCTTCCATGTTCTCAACCCACTTTTTTCCCCAAACAGTGTTATCAGAATTGTGACAGGTAACAAAGCTTACATAATAGAAAATTTATTATTTATAATATTTAAATTTCTATATACAAAAAAAAATAAAGGATGAATGAGTCAGATAAAATGTTTGTTTAATGGAAGCAAGAGAGTAGATAATCTTTTGATTTTAATCTCATTAGGTGGTTACCATAAGTACTACATCCAAAATTCGTTGACACCAGGATAGGCTCAGAAAATCTGCTAATGAAAATACTGATGGGTACCAGCTTTACTTGAGATGGGGGGGAAGAAAAAGCAATAGTCCTTTTTTCTCTGTTATATATTATTGATACTTTTCATTTTTTGTCATTATTTTTCTGAAATCTATTAACAGCGAGTTATCTGTTACAAGGAGTATATTTTGCCATTCATGTACCAATAAAATGCATTTCTTGTAATTCTAAAAGACCTTCTTTCTGCTTTCACTTCCTTAATGGATACTTTGGAAAGTGTGGCCTGGTTGATTTCTCACTCTGACGTAAGGTGGGTTAGCTTTTGCTCCCTGTGGTGCTTCTTGGTCACTGTAAGAGCCAAATC
>JANRMT010062796.1:850877-885364 GCA_026402145.1 Polypterus bichir lapradei | reverse complement strand
ATAGATAGATAGATAGATAGATAGATAGATAGATAGATAGATAGATAATCTTTCCAACTAAAACTTCTAAAACCATACATCACAGTTCCACTCATTTTCTTGTGCAAGATGACCTGAGAGGAAACCGCAAAGGAGCATCTAAACTCTAGATGCCACAAAATCTTTTGTATTCTTTTCAAGAAAGAGTCATAAAGGTATCAGTCCAGGAGGACCCAGGAAAATATAAAAGGGAGTGACAGCAGCAAAAGACTGCATAAAACTCTATACAAAAGGTTACTCCAGACATTACTTTATAAATGAAAAGAGAATTTCCCCATTCTACTAAAAGAATGAAAACTTTCATTGTTTTTCTTGACTTGCAGGGGCAGACTGCATTTTAAAAAATCCACTCTTTTACCCACAATTTGAATGAGTACATCCTTATTAATAATAAAAGATGGTGTTAATAAAGACATTCAACATGTCTGGAAACGGAACAGTGTAACGGTGGTCCTGCATCTTGATAATCTTCCCCTATCCGATACTGGAAGAAGGAAACAATTAGTATTGATATCCAAGAAACCTAATGAAGTGAGAAACAAAGATCTATAGCTACCTTTAGCTTCTTCCGGATCAAATGAGTTGTTTAAACTCTACAATCTCAAGGCATGTGATAACATATATGATTGCCAGTAAACTCTGTAAAAGCACAGAAACATATTAGCTTAGTCAGAGTGTCAAACTGTCTAGGTGTTAAATGTGTGAACTAGTATATATTTCTCTAATTTTGTCATAAAGTAATTGTATTTCTGCCACTAAAAGAAGCCTTTTGTCAAAAAGCCAGAAATACAGACTGCTCCAGAGTAATAGTTAAGGCACAAGGCAGCTAATAAGCATTTCAAGCAGAAATAAAAAAAAATTGTTAGAGTGGTTATAAACTTCACAGAGAAAGAAGATTGGATTACAAATAAGAATAGAATTACATACTTTTGTTAAGATGAAACTGCTTTAATTTTCAGATTGATACGTTTTGAGCAAATACCACAGACTTCCATAAGCTTTACCAAGATGTGCTTAGCTACCATTCTGGTATTTTCATTCAAATCAAATAAATGATATTATTTTGGAGAAAAAGACTTGTGTGGGTGTTTCATCCTATAGGTCTCAGAGCTCAACAATACATTTTGATGAAAAAATAAAAATGTTGTGTTGTATTAAAGAAGTTATTATGTTGTCTGCATTTCTGCATCAATAATTTTAAAGATGAACCTGTGAAACCACATTTCAAAAAAGGTAGAAACTACATGTTAAATTCCAGGTAAAATGAGAATTAAAGAAGAAAACAATAAACAAACAAGACCTTCCAGTAAAGCAGAAGTGGCAACTTTAATCTGGATATAAAATACAGACTTGAGTAAGCTAGGCAGCAGTGACATGTACTGTATTTTGTTGATCTATTTATAGTACAGTACATTAAACCATTTCAGCACTCATTCACAAAGCAGCATGATGAACTGCTTCCCTGTAGTCAAAGTGAAGAAAAATTACACTAGCTTAGACATGTCAGTCCTTAAAACTATCACCTCGATGCTTTTTATTTATTTATTTATTTTTTAAGAAAAGCTCCAGTTTGCCAATTGTATGAAATTAGATGTACAGAGGAAAAAAAAATTATAAATGGTAAAATAAGATACCCCGAGGAATGTTTTTAAGAACAGCCCTACGAATAAAACAACCTGCCTAGATTTTCCTTTGATCCATTACAGGCTTTTTGACTAAAGAGATGTACTATACTTCAGTTAAGGCCATCAGGTTGAAAATACTGAAGTGAAATGTAGATCATCACATTGATGCAAGCCAAAAAAGAAATGCTTTTAACGACATTTTGTAAAAAGAGTAGGAAAGAACACACTTTAAATTATTAATAAGATTTAAACCTTAAATTCTAATTTTGGGTACCAACAGGGTGCAGTCAGTAACATCTTTTCCATTCCCTCCATCAGAGAGGAAAAGACACCACTCTAAGATCTGTAATGTCACTTGATTCCTTCAGGTCTCCTTATTTAAGAGACAATGTAATAAGAAGCCATTGTCAAGTGCAAAACCAGTAAGTTCTTGAATGCACCATAGCAAGGGAGCACACTACTTGTAACTGAAGGTCATCACACTTTCTCTGCACCCTGATTTTATTTCTTTCTTCTTTTCTTTGCCCAAGTTAAGTTAAAAACATTCCTGGCTTGGACTTCAACAGTTGCTAAAATGTTACCGGTCCTTTCATTACACCACATGTAAGAGTTCAGTTCATCTTTGAAAACTACATTTTGGGCAAATGTATAAAGAAAAGGGTTTCCTATAAATTGCATCTGATATTTCTTCACAGAAATGCACTAGTACCATGTACTTATTAAAAAAGAAGGCAAAAGAAAAATGTAACAATTGTGCAATAGCTAGGTACATGTAAACCATAATGGGATGGTGGTTCATGCTGAAATGTACTGAATTAGAAAAACATTTGTTTGTTGAAACAAGTCAATGTTTAAAATAGGTAAATCTTAAAATAGACAATGTTTCTAATATAGATAAAATTATAAAACAAAGATGCAGTGGGCTGGCGCCCTGCCCAGGGTTTGTTTCCTGCCTTGCGCCCTGTGTTGGCTGGGATTGGCTGGGTAGTTAGAATATAGCAGGTTGGATAAAGGATGGATGGATATAAAACAAAGCTTTTTTGCTTTAAATTTTTTCACAAGCTATTTGGCACTTGAAGAGGTTTCATTTGTTCTTTATTACTTTTGTTAAACATTTGTTACATCTAGATTTGATGTACTTATTTTTTCATTTATAAAAATGTCATCATACTCAGCTTCCCTGACTGTTTGACTCAGTAATTAGTCTTTCAATAGGAGGAACCATTTAAAAATGTCAGGTCAATAGGCAGACTGTACTAAAATGATGTCAGTGATGAGACATCAATGACAATATTGGATAACTCTGTACTTCTAGTAGTTTAAGTTTTGATATACTTAGGAATAGGAAATCGATTAAAAGAAGCACATATAGTAACATAATTGAACAGCCAAAGTTTAGTCTCAGCTTCAGGGCAAAAACTAATGGAAAACACAGTAACTGTTTCAGTATCTGTTTTCACAGACTAGACCCACAAAAACTTTTTGTCTTGACTGTATATCCATCCATTATCTAACCCGCTATATCCTAACTACAAGGTCACGGGGGTCTGCTGGAGCCAATCCCAGCCAACACAGGGCACAAGGCAGGAAACAAACCCTGGGCAGGGCGGCAGCCCACCGCAGGGCACACACACACAAACACCCACACACCAAGCATGCAACTAGGGACAATTTAGAATCGCCAATGCACCTAACCTGAATGTCTTTGGACTGTAGGAGGAAACCGGAGTACCCGGAGGAAACCCACACAGACACAGGGAGAACATGCAAACTCCACGCAGGGAGGACATGGGAAGTGAACCCCAGTCTCCTAATATGACTTACTAAATATTCTATAAAGATTATGAAAGGGACAGCTGAAAATTAATTAAATGTAAAAATGAATGTACATGCACAACTTTGCATATGTTTAATTTTCTTGTTTGGATACAAAAGACAGGAGATGGCAAGTGACAATAAATATACAGAAAAAGTTTAAATAAACAGAATCTGATATATAAAAAGAAAAATAAGAAAAGAATAATCTTAAACAAAAATAAATACCAATGAAAGTATAACTAGGCCAGAAACAAACTTTACAATTAAAAGTTACATTATTTAAGTAAATAAAACACAGTTTTTCCACATATGTTGTGGTGTATGGCCGGCCGTTTATCCCGGCCAATACACCCAAGCCGCCAGGTGGAGCCCTCCCTGCAGTATGGAGGTTCCCCGAAGACCAGCAGGGCATCATGGACATTGCAGTTTTTATACGCAGCCCTGCTGGATGCCATGGGGGCCGCTAGGGGACGCTGCAGGGGGGAACAACGGTTATTTACCCTACGCCCCGGAAGTACGTCCAAGTCACATGGACAAGGGGAATGACGTGCTTCCGTGGTCAAGAAAAGGACTTTTTACCTGACCCGGAAGTGATACAAGATCAAATGGACTGGGGATTGGGATCACTTCCGGGTCAGGGAATATAAAAGGACTATGGGAGCTCCAAGACGGTGAGCTGAGCTGGGTGGAAGGGTGCAACGCGTCTGGGAGTTGGAGGGTTGTTTATTGCATTTATTATTGGTTATTTATGAGTATAGTGGAGGAGAGGGTGCTTTGTGCACTGTGACAATTTAATAAAGTCATCGTTTGGACTTTTACCTGGTGTCTGGAGTCGTGGACAGGGGTTCAAGGGAGCGATAGCGCCCCCTATCTGTCACAATGTATAGTATGTATAAACAGGAATCACAAAAATAAAAATATAGAAAAAAGGAAAATAAGCTTGACTGAAAATGGTGCAAAAGTTTTGATAGGGGTAAGTGCACCTCTACATTGAAAACAGCCGGCATATAAAAAGGAAACAGAGATACAGTAACTACTCTTTTAGAGTTTATTACTGTAAATCGTTCTAAAAAGGACATCTGCTAATTTTAGAAAAAGATTTTTTCTTCAAGTGGCAAGGCAGGCTCATTTTCTTAAATCACATGGTAGATGTATTAGGATTACCGTATATACTTGTGGGTAAGCCATGAATTATAGGATCCAGAACAGGCCTAACTGAAATTGGGTTCAGCTTATCTGCAATCCAGAGCTCAATTTTTTTTTTAAACGTTATTTATTTTAAGCATATGAATAGGCCCTAAAATTATACAGAAAGTAATGACAATGAGAGGTATGTGCTAGAATTGTATTTGAAGTGTAACTGTCTCTCTTTAGTCTCTCTGTAACTCACTTTCCAGTTCATACATTAGAGATGGAACTTGTCATTCATTATGCACCCATCTTTTCCTAATAACTGAATTTATCCAACATGTATAAAATATCTAGCCAAAGGATGGACAATATTGGTAAAGAATGTCTCATAACAGCACAAACTTCACAGCAGAGCACAGACTCTATATATTCATACCGTGAGAGATCTCATATCAGATCTGGGGGACACTTGCAAAGATAAGCCAATGAAAAACCAAAGGAATACAGCATGAAAGTACCTGGCAGCATCTTTCAGTGTGCACTTTCAGCAGCACAGCAGCATATTCCACAATTTAAATATCTCCTGTGCATCACTTGTGTTAATCTATGGCATCGAGCCAAATATATTTGATTCAGTATCAGGTTATACTTTAGCCCAAATATAAATATGAAATATGGCTTACATATTTTTAATAGCATATATGTGCTTTTTCGTGTCTAACAGTCTGCCTGATGCGTACAGAATTCATTTTGTAGCACTTCCCATCATATTAAGTCTGTTAAAATGGCTCAAGAGATGGTCTAAGTTAGTATGCAACTCCAAGAAGCAAATCGCAACAGCATTTGGTTTTAGTCTTGTTCTGTTGTTAGTCTGCAAATCTGGGACATGCTGCAACAGTGCTAAACCCAAAAGTTTGTCTTGTTCCTGTTAATATGCAATATGACCAGATCAGTACAGAATCATCCCAAGCTCATAGCACACTGCAACTCGCCAAAACTGTTTTCTCTCATTCTAAACATTAAAATGTTTTTCTCACCAATTACTACAAACTACATAGGCTAGGTAACGAAAACAATTACTATTTTTAGGTGAATATTCATTTAAATTACAATAACTGAATTAAATGTTCAAAATCATATTGTATAAAGGAAGGTTTACTCAAATCAGAAAAACTGTTACATCTACCCACACCTTCCCCTTCCTCTGTTTTATTCAACGAGCCTATTCAGAGCAGGTGTGGAGTGAAACTAACCTGGAGGATAAATTTGTGGTCTCTAACAACATTCCTCAGACTGAACAAGCTGCTTGAATGAGCAGTGAAAAGTATCTACCTAACAAGAAAGAAGTCCAATTGCCATGACTCAACTACCAGATAATTTCACCTGGATGACTAAGAATCTTCACAGACTCAAATCAGAAAGGTTTATAAACATTGCAAAAATGCTAGAGAATCAATTTGTAATGCTTACTACACAACTGTGGTGCTAGACTTTTTCAATACTTCATCATGCATACTCTACATAAAGGCAAAACTATCAAAATAAATGATTGCTTTGTTTGATTAACTTAGATATATAACTCGTTACTTTAAAAGAGATGTAACTGTACTGTATATGTTATATAGTAACTTAATATAAAATGTAATGCGTTACAAACAGTGTGTTACGTCTGCATTACTTTTTCTTCTATTGTATGAGAAACTGCACATTTCACGGGCTGGCATTTGTTATTGAATCCTAAGCCCATATAGGAACCTTCATTCAACTGACCAGAAACACAGCCAAATATGGTAAGTTTCTTGTGTTTTATTAATTTGTATAGTCCTTCATGTACAGTGAAATAAACAAAATCCATCCACAAATGCAGGCCCCTCAATAACTGTGGTATGAGCATAGCCGCTGTGCCACAAGATCACGCAGCTTGAAAATATCTATGCAGATAGCTGGATTTCTGTTACTAGATTGCACAAGGCACTCTCTTTTCTGCTTGGCTGTACGAGTGTGTCCAAATGACCCGAGTACCATGTTGTACTCAGGACTGCTGCGATAATATTTGGCTTCTTTGGACCCTAAACCAGGCTGATTAAATTTACCCCTCAGCACATGCTGGGATAACTGTATACCTTTAACTTTTATTCAGTTCTTTTCACTTCATTGTATATTACACATATGCTTAACTTCTTCCTCGCTAGCTGTCACCAGATAGCTGGAACGCACGTGTGTACTGTACAATGTAATACAGACAAAAGCTGACAACGTATTCAAGTAGGTAATATTTCTGTGAAATAATGCAGTATTTTTAAAAAACCTTTAGTAGTAACTCAGATATTTTTACTTCAATAAAATAAGTATTACATTAGGTTACTTGTTACTTTAAAAAGTAATGCAATGCTTTCCCAAACCAATTTCATTTTAAATGTTCACATTCGGCTTATTTGTGGATGACTCATTTTTCACCATATTTTGGTTAAAGATTTGAGAGTTGGCTTATCTGCAACTACCTACGGTACATAATGATATTCTTAAAGAATTAAGTTACCCCAGATAGTTTGCAATACTGACTAAAAACAATTTTTAATCTCATGTTTCAAAACATACAGAGAAAAAGTTTTTGACAGAAACTCTATTAGGCAATTATGAAAACTAACACTGGACAACAACAATCAATACTAAAAATGGCCATGAAAAAAATTGTTGCATTACTTGGGTCACATAATAGGCATGTCAAGTCATCTAGTTGTATTCTCATAATGTCCTAAAAATATGTATTTTTACAAAAAAAAAAAAAATTGCTAAAATAAGTCTTCCTTAAAATATTATCAGGAGTAAAAATGAAAAGAATTCAAAAGAGAATGAGCATTTGAATTGTAGAGAAACCTTCCAATATTAAATTTATTTTCATAGCAGTGAGCCACAGCTGGAGAACCTTGGGAACCAGCAGCAGTCTGTGAAACTCCAGTGCTTAACTGGCCTTGAAGATATGCACTAGTACAGGGGGGATATTCTCTTCCTGATAATGCTTTCACTCACTTTACTTTAATTTGTAACCTTTAGTTTCATGTGACTTTCAGAGCACTTTGTAATGTTGATATAATATGAAGTGCAATGTTAGCCAATGAATAAGCTGTTGTCTTCAATTCAAATGCTCAGTTGCATTTCAGTGTGTTCCATTTTCGTTCAAGAGTGTTTTCTGGAAGTGGTTTATCGAGGAATATTTTAGAAAAATAAGGACATTCAGGATCTTGTGAGCATACTTCCATTTGCTTTTGTCTAGCACTGTTCTCCATAAATGTCTATTCTATCAGAAACTTTGCCATCCTCATTCTGCATGAAAACATGCGATTAAACAGTTTTCTCTCCAATCACTACAAATTATATGGGGCAAGTAACATATAAACAAAATCATTTGCGGGTAGAGTATCCCTTTAACAATTAACTTTGTTTTTTTCTTTCTTATATGGTTTCTTCATAGTTACTTTTGGGTGTCAACCACATGCTTAAATAATTAACTCCATGTAAATAGATATTTAAAGTTATCTTTATGTTGTTCTCTTGTATATATTTAATATTTGCTGTCCTTACATTTTTAATACCATCGTCTTAGAATGAGTATACTAGAATTATAAGCCAAAGTAAACCACAACAGGCAATCTTTTGAACAGCTCTGTTATAAAGACTGCTGACAGTATGGCAGCAGTTATAATGGCTGATTATGCAAAGACCTTGTCTTTCTGAACTATAACCATTTACATCCAACAAAAAAATAACTTTTTTTTTTTTGCAGTAAGGTATATAAAATTAAATTAAAAAAAACATTATAATGTGATCATTCTTCGCTGTTTTTCCTTGAACTGTGCCGACATATTACAGCATTAGAAAAATCTAAAATAAATTCTCAAACAATTTTAATTAAAAACAGCTGCACTACTCTCTTTGAATTTTTTGATTTTTCCAATCACATATGTAACTTTGAACTGCACATAAAGCTATCTTAACCTTGCACTGTAAATTATAAAAATGTTTGGATCAAATGTTTATGTTCTAAAACTAAAGTAATAGCATAATTGGGGTACAAATAAATCACGTATAAAAAGACTTCACTTTTTCCTCTGTTAACTAAAATTTTGGCAAGGGGTATGTATCTTGAATGTTTTGATCTCAAATTGTTATGCAACATCTAAAACTCAAACTTCTATAGCTGTAATACCTTAAACATGAAGAAACACTCAAGTAAGTTATATAAAAGTATAAACGTACATTAGGTGTCCATTTCAGCCGTGTTTCAGTTTTCAGAAATAGACAATTAAAAATACATGGCATATTAAATGTCTAGGAAGACAATCAACTTACTCAGATATTCAACATTTAATATTTGAAAACAATAGGTCACATAAAACACAGGGCTTTCCAAAAAACATTTGACCCTATCAAATGCATACAAAACTGTCTGCCTTCAAGCAAAAGGTCAGGGAAACTAAATTACTACAGCTCACAATAAGATTTTAAGTTAAAAATGAAATAAAAACTGAAGGTTTGAAAGGTTATACTTGAGCAAACTGTTTGTCTTAGTATTATTTTCTTTTATAAAATGGCCACATCCAAATATGGTAAGTGTTTAAAGAATTCTGTGCTAGTGTGCTTTTAACTTTCTAGGTGTGCTCATATAGAATTCCAATAGAGCAGTGGTGTCGAACTCCGGGCCTGGAGGTCCACAGTGGCTACAGTTTTTCATTCTAACCCTTTTCCTCATCAGTTTTCACTGCTAATTAACTTCTTTTCCCTTCATTTTAATAGCCCTGTTTTTAAGGATTCCGTCCTCTGAATTGATTCTTTTCTTCATTAAATGGCAGCCAAACAGAAATGACTTGACAGATGACCAGCTAAACTGGAATTTCAAACTGAAACCAATTTCACTCCAACCACTCTCTTAATGAGAAGCCAACTCTTGCTGTTAATTAAACCCATTATTTAATTCCATTGCTTGCTGCTGCTCTCATTCTGCCACAGCACACATTTCAAAAACTGTTAATTTTTTAGTTTTTTCTAAGAACACGTCAAAATGTTTTGGTGTCCTGAGAAACCAACCTTACAGAGAGACTTTCAGCTTTCTTTATTTTCAAATACTGTATGATGGGCACAGGTGAGCTGGTCATGTGTCAGCTTGTTTTGTGTCTCATTATTGTTTGGCTGATAATTAAGGAAAAAGAGACAACTAAGGAGCCTGAGTCAAGTTAATTAAAACTAAGGCAAAGAAGTTACTAATAAAGAAGATGGTTAGAATGAACACCTACAGCCACCGCAGCCCTCCAGGACCAGAGTTTGACACCCGTGCAATAGAGCATTAGATCAATTTTCAGAAGACCATGCCTCTCACTCAAACACACCTCATCAACTCTATGCACTAATTTTTTTTTTTCTGAAAATGATATCATGCCAACTTCTGAAGGTCACCAAAATGCTTCCCTGTATTAAAAAAAAAAAATTATAACGTTGTTGCAAAACTCACTATTAACAAGTTTCCATCTGTGTCCCCCATGCTCTTGTTGGAAAAACTCATTTTAAAGGAAGGGATCTACTGTACTACTACTCTTATTAACTTTAAACTTTTCAATAACGCCACCTCCTAATCTGAAAAGATTCAAATGTTCACCTTCTTCAACCTGTCTGCATAACTCTTAAATATAAGCCCTGGATTCAGCTCATTTACTCCTTTCTGAACGTTCGTAGCACAGTTATGTCTTTTGTATAACACAGAGACCAAAACTGCATACAGTATTCCATATTATGCTTCATTAGTGCATTATATCTCTTACGTACTGTATAACTCTGGAAGTAAAAATAGGAGTATTATGTTTTCTAAGTCCTTTTCATCTGTTACTTTACACAAGACTATTACTGGGTTGGTAATGTTTAGTAAGTATCCCAGGTACCATTCTATCAACAAGATTACACATACAGTATGTTTTACATGAAAGGTTACTAGTAGTAATCACACCAGAACAGCACATTCAGGAAGATGTAGTTTTTCCAAAATAACACCACCACTGCTTCTCAGCCAGAAAGAAGCATTTCATTTTGAATGATTATTATTTTCAATTCTGTATCATGTTCTGCTTTTGTTTACTTAATGTGATGCTTACAGTATGGTGTAGTCAGTTTGTTGCTTTATACTGAGTCACTTTTTATTTCATTATTATCGTTTTCATAATTTCATTTCCTATACTTGGGCAGTACTACAAAGCATACTTACTTTTGTTGGTGGCTTTCCAAAAAAGTTAATGCAATTTTCAATTTGTGCAGTGTTGCAAGGGAAATTAGCAGAAATGTTGGACAAAGTTTTTACTCAGAACATAATTTAATGGGAATGACATATATGTGCCACCAATGGGAGGTCCATGAGGCAGCACACAGATGAATGTCTACATTCACTGCCCTGGGTAATTCCTTGGAAACAACCTACGTCTCTGCCATATATGACTCTGGAATAAGCACTTGCTACAGGCATAACATGTAAAGTGTATTTGCCAGTTTCAGACTTGCCATTGTGTAGCCATATATAACATTCCTACTTCCTGCATGTAATACTGTAAATCTATTTAGACTAAGTTTCATCTAACACAAATTTGCCCAAGTCTAAATTCTGTCAGGGTCCATCTGTAATGACGTGGCTAAATACCAATTATATACTATTCCATCTAGTTTAGAATCATCTACAAACTTAACTAGCTTGCTATTTTTAATTAAGTTTTATATTTTTTTTCTATTATATAAATAAATGTAAAAATTAAAAGGGGCACTGATCTCTTGATCCCTGAAACCTGAGAAGGTTCTTTGTTCCTTAACTTTTTACTTGCTGTGTTTAATTCTATTTTGCACCTACACTCTTCACTTTGTATTCTCAGTTCTTTAACTTTATCCCTAAATTCTCATTCCCAGCCTCATCAGAAATGTTTGAAAAATCAAGATAAATAATATCTTATGCACCACCCTGATCATATGCTTTTGTTGCATCTACACAGAATTCTAGCATATAACTGAAACAAAATCTCCTCTGTCTAAACTCACGTGGACTGCTCACTAGTTCACCTATTCTTGCCATTTGATGCTTGATCTGTTTCTTTAATAACTGCTTCCCTTAATGTAAACGTTATAAATCTTAAGCTTACTTGGATCAGTCCAACAACCTGTTTTATAAAGTGGGATGATATTTTCTAATGTTTAATCTGTTGGAATTTCCCCAGTGCACAGTGATTTTTGAAAAATACACAGCAACAGTTAATATATGTCCAAATATTTCCTCCAGATATTCAAAATTTCCACACGATTACTCAGTAATAGAAGTAGTCTTGCATGTAATAGAAGTAAACCTTTCTGGTCTATGATTACTGGAAACTCTTCTTATGACTTGTAATCACACTCCCATTTTCCAATTGTCAGGTATTTCTCCCATTTGAAGTAACTATAAATCTTTAATAAAGATATTCTGGCAAATAACTATTTAACTTCTGTCAAAACTTCTGCTAAAATCTCATCAGTCCAGGGGGTTTCATTAGTCCTAAATGCACAGACAGAACATCTGGCGCTTCAATTTTAAAATCTGTAAACATGGAGCTTGTTTTTACTTCTGCCTGAGGCATTCCAATAATTTCTTCTTCTGTAAACACTTAGGAAAAGTATTTATTCAGTTTTTTTGTAATTTGTTGCTAATTTCAATGATTTCTCCTTGTGCATTTCTGAGGCTCCTTAAATTTTTTTTTACAACTTCTTTGCTGGAAAAAATCCTGTTTATCGGAGCAGCTTTTTTCGGAGACTCTTTAATCCTTTCAATTTTTTTTAAGCCCAAGTTGTACTTTCTTGCATTCTTCTAGGCCTAAATTTAGAGCTTTTTTTTGTTTTTTATTTCATTTGTTTTTTGAATATATTTATTTTGGCTCTGGATCAGAATGCCTTTGAAGAGACACAATCATTCATGGCTGTAACATTTCTCTTCTCATCCAACAAAAATCTGTTTCCTGCAAATTATATTTTTTTCCAATTTACATTTGAATAATTTCTATAGACAATTTCAAATGTAATCATGTTGCGATTGTTGTTGCTCTAGAGATAGATACCTCAACTTTCTCCTACTCTGCCTGTATTTTTTATAAAAGATGAAGCAAAGACAGTGGGGTAACAAGTGATTTTCCACAGGCCTTATTTCAACTTCTTTTTCTAAATTTTCAAGATAGGCTTCTTTGTTGCATACACATCATCAAGTTAGCTTACATACAAACAAATTTGGTGATAGCAATTTTAATTATCTTCTTCATCTTAAGATACAGAGATGTTAAGTGTGGTGGGGGTCCAAAACAAAATGGATATATGAATTGAGCGTTTTTCCTTCTCAGATGCCCAGACAAGCAAGCATTCATGAATTTCTGAAAAAGTTCTCTTCATTATAAGATGCAACTCAAGATTGTTACGCTTTTGTTACAATTGAGGTTGGTCTTTGGCAAATATATTGTTAAATGCTATGGAATATACAGCTTTTTTTTTTTTTTTTTTAAACAGACCAATGTATCAATTCTAACAGAATAAAATGAAATGAAAAACCCCTAGAGAAATGGACATTAGGGAATAAACGTATAAAAAAAAAAAAAAAGCTTTTACAGACTTTATAAATACAATTATTTTTGCTGTTTTTTTGATAACTGAAGGCTTCTTGTGAGCTTACTTCTAGCTAAACTGAAGCACTATATATGTTAACACTATGCAGGATGAACAAATTATGTGCTTAATGTGCAGTTTCCAGAAACACATTCATTCTTTAACCACATGCTTTTCTTTTTATAACATTTAATAGGTACAGTTTTCTGTAATTCACGTGGTATAGCTCTCAGGGGGCACTAGCTTCTTCAAAATTAATTTTTTAAAGAATAGTATGCTGTTGTCTAGGATCTAAATGCCTCTTCCTCACATCAGAAAGAGAAATACAACAAAGCAACTAATGAAGAAAGAAAATGCTTTGCTTTTAGCTTAGTAAACAAGTCTCTTTAATTTTTTAATGTTTTTCTTTAAACTCTATACAAGAATATAAACAACAACAAATCAAATTTCTATGTTCAAATCAACATAGTTCATCGAAACATCAAATGTCACACCATAAACCAAATTAACTTTACCACAGCAACACATCAAACATTGCCACAGCACACGTACACTATAAAGGTGCCTATAAAAAGTATTCACCCCTTGGACATTTTCAAATTTTATTATTATACAGTACACCACTTAATCGCAGGGCATTTAATTTGCCTTTTTGACAATATCAAAGTGATCTATGAAAACTGGTCTAATTTGTTTAAAAATATAAAATACTGAATAACTGATCACAAAAGTATTTACAATTTTTAATATGACACACCTAATTTGTAGCTGGTGCAGCCATTTGGTTTTAGAAGTCAAAGATACAGTATATTTCCATTGAGATCTGCTGCCTGGGATTTCAATTGATTTTAGTATAAATGCAAGTGTACATGGAATGAACAACTTATTGTGAGCTAGTACCATGGATTAACCTAAACAATGAAGACAAAAGAACCAACTCTCTGAAAAGGTGATAGAAAGGGGATAAAAACATGAAATTGTCCATGTAATGAATATCCCTTGGCATTCAGTTAAATCATTAGTTAAAAAATGGTAAGAGCATGCCACAGCTCTACATCAGCCTAAAGTGGGCTTTCCACAAAATTTAAGTGATCCTTCAAGATGATGACTGGGATGGGAGTTCACCAAGTGACCTATGAGAACTCAACATGCATACAACAATTGCCTGAGTGTTTCACCAGTCATACTGTAGTTTTATGGACGAACAATGAAAAGAAAAAAACAAAAAAAGTTTGGCTATAGTTTGCCAAAAGATATATGGGAGACTCCGAAGTGAGCTGGAAGAAGGTTCTATGGTATAATAAAATCAAGACTAAACACTTTGTTTGGCATAAGCACATTAGTAAAAATACACCATTCATAACATGAAGCATTGTGGTGGCACATTATGCTGTAAGGATGCTTCTGTGCAGCAAGTAGTAGTCTGCAAGAAACCTGCACCTTGGGAGATTTGTTTATCAGCAAGACAGCGACCACAGGCCAAAAAGCCAAAGCTACAGTACAAAGGAATGGCTTAAAACCAACAATGTTACTGTCCTGGATTAGAAGAGTCAGAATCCAGATATTAATTCAATAAGAATTTGTGACTAGACTTAAAAAGACAGAATGTAGAAGTACTGTACTGCAGTGTCTAGGTGTACAAAGCTAAAAGAGACCTATCCACACAGATTTTTTTTGCCAAATGTGTACTACTAAATACTAACTTGAAGGGAAAAGTACTTAATGCGAGAATTAATTTTGTTTTTCATACTTGTAATTAATACTGAATTCCTTTGCAGAAATCTGCTTTTAATTTGACACTTTTCTCTTGATCAATGTCAAAACAGCCAAATTAGATCCATTGTGATTCAATGTTGTAGAATAATAAAATGTGAAAATATCCAAGGGACTGATATTTTCTTAGGCACTGTAATCATTGTGTTCACATATGTAAAAGGTCCCGATTTTCTGTGGTCATAAAAGATCCCTGGCCATTTTTCCAAAAAGAGCAGGGTGTTCACCAATGCCCTGGCTAAAGTACCCATCATAGCCTTGTCCATTCTGCCCCCTAATCATCCACTGTCTCTAATTTTCTCTCTCATCCCTTTGCTCACTAATGGCAAAACATTGTCCCAACCATTAGCCATACTAACAGACAATAGCAGTACACTAAATATTCACTGCAGCACCACACATTACAACAGAAGGTTTTGGTGTGACAGAATTTTTGCTGTTTAGTTCACAGAAGAAACAAGGCATAAAGATGTATCCATAAGTACTGGTTTTTCAGAATAAGATGTTTTTCAACTATAACATTGTACTCTTTTTCTACAAAAAAATGTAAGTACTTATATAGTCTAAAAAACTCGAATCACTCATCTCCACATTTTCCACTATGGGTTATTGGTAGCTAGAGTCTATTCCAAGATTAAATATAAAAAATTACCTAATAAAGCTTTGCCCTTTTGATTTGTGTTTAATCTCTCGTCTTTATTTTGGTGATCCTCTTTGGTCTTCATAGACTTGTAAGATATTATCCAGACACATTATCAGATTCTTCAATTAATTTAAGTTAAAGCCTTTGAGTCAACACTACATTACAGGGAATGATGCATTAAAAAGGTCACAAGGGATTTGTTAAGTGCTAATTCAAGATTTATCGATGGACTTAATTCATTTTTATATCTCTCTTAAATCACAAATTATTCAGAACTGTATGATGTGTTATGATCTTAAAAAATGTTTCATCAAAATAGATGTAATCAGATTTTTTTAATAAAAGTACTCTGAAATTCACTGACTGAAGAACTGTTTGAAAGTATACACCAGCAAAGAGAATAGGAATGCCCAACAAAATATCTGGATCAAGAGACTGCATGTGGCTCTAGCTCCAGTACATCAAGTTATAATTTGGGGATGGGGGTTCATGTGCATATTTATAATCAGTGGAGAGCAAACAAAACAAAGCATGGCTCTGTAAAAATACAGGGCATGACATTAGGAATTACAATAGAATCACAACTCTCAAACTTGATCTGTTTGTTTAAATTTACCACTGATGAATTATTCATACTACTGACAGCAAATTAAACAAATGTTCTTAGTTACATTACAATACCGTACAATGTCATGAGAAGTTAAGCAAAATGACACCTTCTATTGGCTAACTAGAAAGATTACACTATGCAAGCTTTCGAGGCAACTCGGGCACCTTCTTCAGGCAAGAGCTGGTATATTGCAATCTTTCTAGTTAGCCAATAAAATGTGTCATTTTGCTTAATTTCTCACCACATCCATAATGGCTAACATGGTACAACACCCTAGAAATACAATACAGTACAATTTAAACCTTCAGTTTTTTAAACATTTTAGTAATAACTACCAGGAAGAAGTACTAGTTGTCTTTTTTATCATCCATACATGTTTTGATTGTTCACACTCTTATAACACAACACAAGAAAAACTCAAAAGATTAGTCAAAAACTGTGTCATTTTTGGAGATTAGATTTTAAAAAATAATTTCCTATGTGTGGCTGGGTAAGATGGAATAACCATAAAGGCCATACTTTTAAAATAAAAATTCTTTGAAGTTATTGTAAGACCCCTCTTTCAGCTAGTTGCTACTACCACAAGATGTACATAAGTTTTCTGTGCTTTACTGCAGCCTCAACTAAGTGTGAACCTGAGAGTGCTGAACTTGTATTGTTTTAATGACACATTTGACAATGGGCTGTTTTCCAAGTCCTCCATTATACTCCCTCTATATATACTGTATGACTGCATGGTAGTACATGACTAACATTCTTATCAAGTTTGCTGATGACATATCTGTAGTGAGCCTGATTTCAGTCAACAATCAGCAGGCTTACCTGGATGAAGTGGAGAATCCATCACACGTGTGTCAGGGCAACATCTACTCCTGAATGTCAGAAAGACAAAGTAGTTGACTGTGGACTTTCGGGGAAAGCAACACTACTACACCCTCAGAATTAACAGCACTCAAGTAGAGGGGGTGGACAGTTTTAGATACCTCATCACAGAGGACATGACCTGCTTCAAGCACATTGACACCATGGTAAAAGAGATATGGCAACATCTATACCACCTCAGACACCTCAAGGATTTTAGGCTGCCCCAAAAATTACTCAAAATCTTCTATACAAATACCACAGAAAGTTATCCTGGCAGGAAACACTGTACTACCCTCTGGTTTGAAAACAGCACATACTAGGACAGCAAGATGCTGCAGAGACTGGTGCGGCCAGCTGAATTTGCAGGAAATTTATATAAAGCAATGTCAGGCCAGGACAAAAAAAGAAGAACAGAGATATCAGTAATGCCAACCATGGCCACTTCTCTGTGCAGCTTTCACGGAAATGTTACCTCTACCTGAAGACCAGTAAGAGATACTGGGGACGACCTTCTTTCTACAGCATCGTAAATAAGGACAGTACCTAGAGCTATATGATGCCCCATTCTTAATTCTACTACAGCATTTATTATAGTTACACTACCAGTCAAAAAAATTTTAGAACACCTCAGTTTTTCCAATTTTCATCAAATTTAATCAGCTGAAATGCAATTAAAGACCTAAAATTGCGAAAAGGTAAGCAGTAAACTGACAGAGGTTTAAATTTATAGTTTAGGCTAACAAAAACTGCAAAAAAGGAAATTTAAGAATATTACAAATGGGCCTTTTTCAGGGAACAGCTAATAGGTTACAATCTCAGAAGTTCTGCAGCAATTAAAGTAAATTGAGCCTTGCAAGTTGAAGCAAACAATTTGCTGAGGTGTCCCAACTTTTGTTGATTACTTTAAAACCCCATCTGTCTTAAAGCAGAGTTGGAACAGACTGTTACTACACCCTGTCAAGTACTACTTGGACAATATTACACAAAATAAAGTTGTAAATTCCAGGGATAACAACTAGGAAACAGCAATTAACAAATTAAAATTAAAAATCAATGTGGCACTGAACACAGTGACCTACACAATCCAAAGGCATTTGGAAACTGGAAGAAACTCTGATAGGATGAGATCTGGCACACCCAAAGTCACAACTGTCACAACCATCAGGGAGCACACCGGTCCCTCAAGCCCAACACAGCAGACACTAGGCACAAGTGCAGCAACACATACATTTATTTATAAGGGGAAAACACTTTTCCATTGTTCCCCCTACAGCACAGTACAAAAGCACAAAGTACACAATATAGCACTTTCTTTGCCTCCTGTTTGTCTCAGTCCTTTCACCTACACCCTTCCTCAGGCAAGCTTTGTCCTCTTCCTCCCAGCTCTGGCTCCCAGAGTAGTGACTGCCACCTCTTTTTAAGGTTTACCCGGGAGTATTCCAGGTGGCTCACTGGGGAGGTCTGGAATCACTCCCAGGTGTGGTGGATCCCAAAGTAGTGCTCTGCAGCTCTCCCTGGCTGCCCCCACGGAACCCAACAGGGTTGTGCCAAATTACAACTCCCTTGGAGCCCTGTTGGAATCCAAAGGGCTGCTGCAACCCAGTGGGGCTGCCATCTACCACTCTGTGCAAGACAGTGTCCTATGCATATTTGCTCCCCCAGCCCTTACAGTATATTGGACTCCCGGCCAGTATAGGGCCATGGCCGTCTGTCACACATTACAATCAGAAGTTTCTGAAGATCACCAACTTGAGTGATAGGTGCCTCACTGCAAAACACCTTCAGAGCTTAACAGTGGTTGAAAAAAGCAAGTCTCAATTCCTACTGTGAAGAGAAGCCTTTGTGCTACAGGTTTGACAGGGCAAGTGTCAGTAAGCCGTTCCTTAAAGGTCAAAATTGGGCCTTGTAATATCAGCTGTGGACTACTGCAGACTAGAAGAAAGTCTTATGGACCAATGAATCCAAATTTAAAATCTTTGGTTAATAAGGCAGGGAGTTTGTACAACCTCAAGGTAGTGAAAGGATGGTTCCTCAGTATGTGACACCAGCTGTCAAACATGGAAGAGGAAGTGTGATGGTCTGGGTTTCCTTTGCTGGAAGCAAAGTTGCTGGCTTATATACAGTGACTGGCATTCTTAATCAAAAGTGTTACCATAGCATTTTGCAGTACCACATAATACCTCCTGGTCTGCATCTAGTAGGTCAGGGGTTCATCCTACAGAAAGACAATGACCCAAAGCATACCTCTAGGCTATGTCAGAACTTTGCTAAAAGAAAAGAACAAGAAGGTAAACTTCAGAAATATGGACTGGCCAGCACAGTCTCCAGACCTAAACCCCATTGAGTTAGTTTGGAATGAAATTGACAGAAGGGTGAAAGTAAGCAACCTACAAGTGCAATACATTTGTTGGATCTTCTGCAACAGTGTTGGAAAGATCTTTCTGACCAATATTTGATTACCCTTATAGAAAGAATGCCACATGTGTGTTTGGCTGTTATATCGGCAAAAGGTGGCTACTGCAATGAATCAAAAATCTGAATAAAATTTTGTACACTAAAAGATTCTTTGACTTATTTTTTTTATTTGATATAGTTTATTTGTTCTATACCTTGATTTCATGAAAAATTAAGAAATTAAACTGTGTGCATTTCCATAAAAGCTAAAAATACTGACATGTTCTAAAACTTTTGACTAGTAGTGTATATAATGCTATAATTGTATATATCGATATTTAAAAACCAAGTATTTATTGTCATTCTATACTCTTCTTATACAGTCTTAGAGTTTAGCAACTAAGCAATTCACTACATATTGTACTGCGTGTAATTGTGACTAATAAAATTTGATTAACCACTTATTTGCTTCATCTGATCTCCATATTGCAAAAATGACATATAGTAGCAGGCCAAGGGGGAGACTAGAGAAGAACAACAAGTCTGATTCCAAGACTGCAAGGTATGAACTATGAGGAAAAGTTGAAGGAGTTGCATAATTTAATTTAAGCCAATGGCGATTACGAGTTGACATGATTAAATTGTTTATATTTATTTATGATAAGACTTTGGATGGTTGAGCCCAACTGTTACTTTAAACTAGAATCTTAAAGAAGAATACAGGGGACACAGATGGAAACTTTTTAAGGGTAAATATCGCATTAATATTAAAATGTTTAGGCCGTCACAGAGGACCACGGACTTATAGAATAATTTACCAAATAGTGTGGGGCTTGGGGACCTTAAATTTTACTTGATGTAATTTTAGAGAAGTTAGGTGAATAAGACTAATAAGCTTATTGGGCTCTATGGCCTGTTCTTGACAAACTTGTTCTATTTTAAAAAAAAGTTTGTGTTCCAATAGCTAACATTTAAATGTTTAGGGAAAAATAATCTTTTGAAACAAACACAGACTGAGGTCATGATTTGTAAAAGAAATGATTCCTTCTTATCTGAAAGGATGAGAAAACTAAGCACAAAACATTATAATGGAAGTTTCAAAGAATATGAATGGAAAATGAAAACTAAACACATGGGTTGCTTTAATCTAGCAGTTGGGTTTCTTGTTGACAATTGTTCACATTCAATTTCATTTTATTTCAGTGAATATAAAAAGACAGCAATTTTGCTGTTGGAAATTTTATAGAGCTAGAGAAAGTCAAGCTTGAAAAGAAAGCGAGGCCATCTACTGCCTAGAGGCATGCCTAGGGCAATGGCAGGTTGTCTCTCTTTCTTTTGCAGGCATAAGGGTGAAAAACTTGGAAGCAATGGTAACATTAGGGTTCTTAAGGTTTACCCCACAGTTCTAGAACATTGGCACTAGCACCTGGTGGCTGGAATTTAACAGGTTTCATTGCCTGTTTTAGGCTTGAAGCCCCTGTTGTCTTATAATCACTAACTTTGCTTTATTCTTCAATGAGACTCCAAAGTTGGCACCACAATATATCGTACATACACACATACCCCTAACATATAAAATACATAAAAATAAATTTCCTTATATGCTTAATATTCTTAATTATATTAACTTTTATTTCAATTAACCAAATGGCTCAAGTTTACTTCGTGTCTACTTTGAAATTTAAGCCTACTTATTGTTTAATGAAATATTTCAGAGTTTAGAGCTTTGGTTATGATACATCAGGTCACTTAAACTACATCTTATAAACGAGGGACTTATTCCTGTGGAAAACTGTTTGATAGGAGGATTATTCCCGGTTTTTTTTTCGACTTAGCATTTTTGCTCAGTTCTCAAATTGTCTACCTATATTCTAAAAAGTTCAGATGCCAATCTTTGTTTTTTAAGCTTGAAAGTTACCAGTACATTTTGACGCAAACCAATTCTTAGGCCAACCCTTTGCTAATGGTTATAGGTGGCTTGTTTTATTTGACAGTAACATTATAAAAAAAAAAAATAGGCAGATGGTGCCTTTAAAGATGATGATTAGTACCCTAAATAATATACAGTAAAGTGGAACCTCAGTTTGCGAGCATAATTCTTTCCGGAACCGTGCTTGCAATCCAAAGCACTCACTATATGAGTAAGGCACGCCGACTCAGATGGAGAATGGGAGACAATTACCCACAATCCCGCAGCGAGAGAGAGAGAACCACCATCAGCTCAGTTGTGATCACGTGGCGCTTGGCAGACAAAGCGTATACATAGTACTCGTATTGCAAGACATCACTCGTTTATCAAGTCAAAATTTATTAAAAATTTTAGCTCGTCTTGCAAAACACTCGCAAACCAAGTTACTCACAATCCAAGGTTCCACTGTAGTTAGACTAAAACAATATAAACTTATTTGCAAAAATCTATATCACTACTCAAACAAGCAAATTTTATCAAGTACTTTACTTTGTATTGGCTTATATCTGCCCCCTAATTCTACACTGCTTCAAAAGGGGGCACTGAACGCAAAATGCTGACGTCTACTCTCTGCACTATTTTAAACCCTACAGAATGAACTGTGAGGTGGAAGATTTTTTATTTTTAAATTGAGTTCCATTTTCTTGGCAAGATGAGTGAACAAATGAAAGCCTCTAAAGTATGAATCCATGAAAAACAAGAAACCATTGTAAAACTGACAACCCAACCTTGGAAATGTAAATATCTATCTTAGGCAGGAGCATCCCACCTGTTGAAAGTTGCAAATAGTGTGGAGATATATTTAAATAATTTGCTGATGATTTTTCTGATCGGGGGTATCCAACACAGAAATCTGTAAGATTATGGATCACTTGTCAAAGGAGGTCACATGACTCACAGAAGTGTTGGGATGTCTGCTTTATGATTGGCTTACCCTTGTCTTGTTTTTGCAGCAGACCAAAAATGCAGGGTTGCACTGCTTACTCCAGCTCCCCACTAGCACCAACCCCAGCTCACATTAATATAATGATACAGCCAACAACTAAAATGTAATCTTAAATTTTCACTTAAGTTTTAATTTGAAATACTGTGATTAGCATGCATCATACACTCTTAACAACTGATATGTGAATAAATGCATAGTAATAAAAACAATAATTATTACTTGTGTTAAGCTAATCAATATATGGAGTTCTAAGCTAGCAATCAAAGCAACTAATGACAGCGTGTGTAACATCTGGCCAGTTTATGTAATGTGAAATGCATTTAGGCGTTAGTACATTCTCTTTACGCTCAATGGAAATGCTTTTTTCATAAAGAATTATGAATTTAAAAAAGCAAGCTGCAGCAAATGTTCTAAATGCTTCTCCCATTAAAAAAAAAAACATTCTGTTGTATAAATTATTGAATGCAGTGGTGTTCTATATTATTTGGATGTTTGCTGACCATTGAAACATAAATTCAAACCATTGGTAATTAGGAGTTAATTATAATGTAAAAAATGCTGCTTACAATCTTTTCTTCAGAATTATACAAAATGGACTCTTTTCATTGCTCGAGATCTAATGTTGTTACTGCTTCCTGTGATGCAAAATTACATGATTTGTGCAATGTTGAAAATCTGCTGATCACAGCAAAGCAGGCTTTTAACTTCAAAAATGAATAGTCAAGGTTGTAGCTAATGCACTAATTATTCTTACTTTCCTTTCACAAAAATTAAATAGGTTATACTTTAAAGATGTTGCAGAATAGAGTAATAGGGTTCCTTGCTTATACACTAGGAATTAAAACCCTTTTGAATTATTTGCCCATGTGTCTTCTGCTGTGCATATGCAATACAAAAACTATATTAAAATCTATTTTTCTAGCAGATCCCGGCACAATAATATTTTTCACCTCTCCCAAAAATGTTACTGCTGACCAGCAAATCTCTTTTAAAGTGCTATCCTGGAAAAAGTTTCCCAAAAGATATATGCCAGGAAACAAGAAAAATGCAACCAAAATCTGTTTAATATGCATAGTATGTGTAATATTGACATGATTCAGTTCCTCTCCATTAAACCCTACAAATAAATTAATCCAGAGACAATCTCAGGGCCCAATGCATGGCAAAACACTAGTCCATTTTAGGCAGAGAATCTGCAAAATCTAAGCTGCATTTCCTTGATGACTTGCCAGTTTTATGTTCCATGTATTATATTATCTTTTGTGTGTTGTCTATAATGTTGAAGCTTCAAATCTATTTTGCCATTACTATATACAGCAATTAATCTTAATTAAAATTTGCAAACCTTCAGTTCCTGTCGATAAAAGATCCTCTTCCTTATAGACTGTAGTCTTTTATTTTCCATAGCAAGTACAGGACCATGTAGAAACATTAATTAAGTTGGTCAGACAGTGCTCATTGATACCTTTCACTTTATTATGTAGTATTGGGGTTGGAGTTTAGGTGAAAATCAGCCATATTTCCAAAAGATCCTATTTCCTATTTTTCATTCCTTAACTTTTGAGGGTATATGTACTTTATACTGTAACATTCTATAACCAGTGGACAACACTCAGACATGTCACTGGGATCCAGCTAAAAAGCCTAGCCTTAATTCCTTCATCTATCCATTTTTTTTAACAGGATTATCCAGTACAGGGATACAATGAGCCATAACCATTTCCTGCAGCATCAAGCACATGCAGGATCCAAGCCTGTATCGGATGCCAAAGCATCCCAGATTCAAGTTAATGCACATCATAATTGGTTAATTGGTGACTTTATATTGGGCGTCTATGAATGAGCATGGGTGTATGATAGACTGGCTCCCCTTACAAAGTTAGTTCTTGGCTTTTTCATAATCATAATGAAACAACAACTTCTAGATTTTCATAACATAGCACTGAAATATGTTTAAAATCAGAAAATGAATGAAGGAATCAATCCGTGAATGAATACATTTTCCAACTTCAAACCTACTTCAGGTAACCTATTATTTACTGTCTGCATGCATTACTTCAGATTTTAAATATTTATCTATTACTACTTTAACATAAAAGGATTGTTTGTGCCTTGAACCTGATGCAACCAGGCAGGATTTTAAACAATATAATGTATAAACAAAAAAGCCAAGAGCTTAATACATGTATAAAGTAGACTCATGCAGGAACATTTGTCTTGCCACGACAAACAAAATATTTCTTACTGATAGACACAAACAAGATCCTGCAACATGTTGCTTATTTATTTTAATTATAAAAACCTTGACCACTACACCAAAATATATAAAGTAAAAATATTTGAATAATTACTACTTCCACATAAAAGATATGTCTCCTTCCATTAGCAAATAATTTATCTTAAATATTTAAGTGTTTTATATCTTAAACAGATATGCTAAAATAGGATTCAATACATTGTACAGTAAAACAAACAGTATGAATACAGACAGTGATGTTTTAAGGTATCTAGTACAATGTTTTAGAGATGTACAAAAAAAAACAAAAAAAAAACAGTAGTACCAGTAGTAGTATAAAACAATATCAGACTGCATGAGGTGCTTTTATGATACCATCATTGAAGGAAACAGAAAGCTACCATTAGCATTTGTTCAATATGGTGTCAGGGATGCCAGGGGCAACGACCTGGCCGGGACGCCTTGAGGGACCGGAAGAGGGTCTACGCCCACCCTGGATCACGTGGGGGCCGCCATCCTGGTTGCTTTGGGGGCCACGGGTAGGGGGCTTGGAAGCCCAACCCTGTAGGGGCCCGTGGTCACCGCCAGGGGGCGTCCCAATGCCTTGGGAACCCTGGACCTCAGCACTTCCGCCACACCAGGAAGTGCTGGGGGGAAGAGAAGCAGGGACACCCGGAGAGTTTCCGGGAGAACAGCCAGCACTTCCACCACACTGGGGCGTGTCAGCAGGAGATCGCAGGGGAGCACCTGGAGCATATCCGGGTGAGGATAAAAGGGGCCGCCTCCCTTCATTCGAGGCTGGAGTCGGGTGGAAGCTGGACGAAGCAGAGGAGAGTGTGGAGGCGGCCGAAGAAAGGTGTTGTGTGGCCAGGACTTTGGGGGGTTTGTGCACTTATAAATATTGTAAATAGTGTGAATAAACGTGTGGTGGTGACTTCCAACATGTCTGCCTGTCTGTGTCCGGGCCATGTCCACAATGGTTGTGTAAACCTTGGAAGATGTCATGGATCTGTACAACATTACAGCACTTTAGACAGTGCATCTCATACAGCTTTAAAAAGTAAATTCAGATTTTCAAATATGTTCACATTTTAAACCTTAAAGCATAAAAAATACATTTTTAACCTTTGTTATTTGCACATTGTCACATGAAAGCGTTCAAGTGCTCAGGATGGTAGAAGATCAATCTAAAATTAAAAAAAACAAAGAAATCAGTTGGGTAAATACTTATTCTCCACCTAGATGCACTTAGCTAGCAGTGCAGTCACAGCTCTGTTTGGATACGTCTGTACTGCACCAATATAGTACAACTACATTAGACAATGTTTGCTTTTTCCTCTTCATGGAACAATTCATGATTAGTGAACCCTGTTAAAGGACTGTACTTTTCACGTTGCTGCAAGGTTTTCCCATTTATTTAGGTCAGGATTCTTCTTAGATCACTAAAATTGGCTTATTTTTATATTCTGGCCACTTCCTTTTGCAGTAAGGCTCAATGTCAAGTTGAAAAAAGTTTGCAATTCTTGCAATGGGTAGTAGGTTTTCTTTAATAATATGTCTTTATCCTGCGCCCCAAAGTTTTCTTCTGTTTTGCTCCTTGCTCTGGTATCTTGCGCAATGAAATAATCCCACAGCACATTGATACTTCCACTATTCTTTATACTAGGAAGCAGTGCAGCATCATGATTGGTTCCTTTCTGTTCTGGAATCAGCAATGTTGTTTCAGTTTTCTTAAATGAAATTTGTGGAGTTTCTCTCTCCTAGCAAACCCATAAATGCTCTCAAGATTTCCCCCCATAGGAATTGTCATATAAGGAAACTAAAGAGCAGATAGCTAAATAGCGGATGTTTCCAAGGCCAACCCCAGAGTCAATCACAACCCTGAGTGGTCCCAGGAACATCCATTTAAAACACATCCAAACAGAATTAAAGACCAGAACTACAAATTTAGTGAAAATACAAAGATGATTACATTAGAAAAAGGCTGAAAACTACATTACACAAGACAAAACACAAAATTAAAACATCCCACTTCTCTAACAGCGACACCACAGACAGGATTTACAAATACTTCCAATATCTGCATATGCAAATCTGGACACCAATTACAAAAGTCATTAATCAAATGTACGCCAGTTTTGATGGTACTTTAAAGGTTATTAAAGAGGACCAGCTTTCTCAAAACTGGAGTAAAAGTTTAGGTCCTACCAGTTCCCAAAACAAATGCTATATGGCACATGTCTAGACCAGAGACAGCCTATTGAATCAAGACGCATGCTTCTGCTGGATGCTTGCTCCCTCTAATGTTACTGTCAAACTGAGACACTACATGAACCTTGGAGTCCAACAAACACAAATAGGTTTGCTCTTAATGGGTAGCACACCTTTCTTCTTCACTGGTGTTCATGTATGAAAAATTACAGTGTAGGTACTTCAGGGTTCAAGAATAACCAAAATTAGTTAAAATTAGTTAAGGTCACCACTACTTTTCCGGGAATCCTTATCCTAGAGCTGGTATGTGATTTGCTGCAAGTTTTGCACTAATGATGCTATAAAACAAGAACACACAGAGACCAGCACTGCAACATGATATGTGATACTGCTGCACCTTTTTGCTTTGAATTACAATTTAAATTGGTCTGATTTAGGCAAAGTGTTGGTGGTGCCATACACCACCCATCCTAATGATGGCATGCATCTGTGTGGCAGCTAAAATGTAACACTTTCTAAGATTTACTTCTACATCTATCTGCATATCTGTGCCATTTGACATCTGCAGAGGCATTACCCAGAAGAGGGAACTTAATAGAAATCACTAATTTTATCCTGAAAAATCTGTAATAGGTACTATAGCACATGTACAACATAAAGACAATTTCTAAAAGGAGTAAAGATGACTTTAGGTTTTATTTTGTTAAATATACATAATACATCTTGAAATGTCTGCTGTATAGCTAGAAAAATATTTATTGTCTACGGATGACTGCTAAGGAATGAATTTCTCACAGCAATGGTTGACTGTAATTTCAAGTCATAAAACCCAAGGATGAGTAAATTAATGATTTTGTTCAGCTAAGGCATCTTTCTAAAATGGGGACAGATGCATTTGTTACTAAGAAAAAAAGACTGATGCAGTTTTTTTCAAATGATGAAAAGAAGAAATTGAAAAAAGCATAAGAACGCTGTCAGCTAAAGCCCGTATTTTTACCATTTTACCATTTTTTAAATAGCCTTTTTGCTATTTATATTTTTGTTTTTATAACTAACACTTAAACTTTAAGAGACTTATAATGCTGCGGGGAAAAAAACAAAACAAAACAAAACTTTGGAAACCACAATAAGAATAGTTTTAGTCTCACATCTCAAAAGTGTGCATGTTAACTGGTATGAACCAATATGAGCAGGTATGGATGTGAATGTTAGTATACCCAAAACAAAAATCGATGCTTATGGCTTGAGTATAATATTGACAAGACAGAATCCTGGCTCAGCACCACCTTGTAAGGTAGAAAAGATTGCTGCCTATTAAAAGTAGTAATACCACTAATGGAAAATACTACAGGAAAAGAGAGAAGTTAGAAAGAGCAACGTACTAGAAAAAAATATATACTTGGTCCACTTCAGTACAGTATAGAGAGAGAGTTTAGGAGCATGCGCTGATAGAGTGCATTGCTGCACCCACCACATGGCAAACCAACTCAGGATCCCAGATTAGGACCTGAGTATAGTATAGTAGTATATTCAATCTTAAACTAAAAAAGAGAAGACACATTTAACTTTTTCAGGTAAGTTAATATTGTCAAGATATAAATAATTATGGAATGCATTGTGTCATGTTAAGAGGTTGGTGAATATCAGTGATGGGCCAACCCAGTGAAGTTTGCCTCACTGTGACTTAATCAGAAATGTTCTGGAACTTTGGCAAACTCTGCAAAATGCATTGAAGCCAATGGGGAAGGAGGAACTGAATTAGTTTTAAGTGCATTTTAATGGTGTAATGGAGTTTTGAGCACAATAAGGGCTTGGGAAGCCTCTGACAACTATGCTGGACCGATCATTGTGGACAAAACTGTGATCTGAGCTGTGTGGTATGCAGCAATAACCACTGCCCAATTGTGCCAAAAACAACAAAAGGCACAGATGTAATCATAAACAAAAACAAAATACAATAAATAACCACTAACTAGCAATAAGTAAAATATATATCATTGCACTTCCAGTGTTCCAATCTTGGAACACACGTAAGTCATGAAACAAAGTGGTGGCATGGGACTGACTCATTCAATTGTTTGAAGTTGCAGCTTCAGGCACATCTTTGTTTTTCACAGAGTTTCTTTTGTTTTCTTCCATGGGGAGGAGAGAGGCACCATTAAAGCTTATTTTAGAAGGCAGCTGATGTACATGGCTAGCATGCATAATTAGCCACGTGGCACTGAGCTGGTAACTGAAACAGCAAGTGGGCAGGAAGTGGTAGTACTCATAATATTCTCATTGTGATCAGCTAACGTACCCCTTAAAGTGTTTTTTTTATAGTGGCTTGCAAAAGTATTCGGCCCCCTTGAACTTTTCCAAATTTTGTCACATTACAGCCACAAACATGAATCAATTTCATTGGAATTCCACGTGAAAGACCAATACAAAGTGGTGTACACTTGAGAAGTGGAACGAAAATCATACATGATTCCAAACATTTTTTACAAATAAATAACTGCAAAGTGGGGTGTGCGTAATTATTCAGCCCCCTTTGGTCTGAGTGCAGTCAGTTGCCCATAGACATTGCCTGATGAGTGCTAATGACTAAATAGAGTGCACCTGTGTGTAATCTAATGTCAGTACAAATACAGCTGCTCTGTGACGGCCTCAGAGGTTGTCTAAGAGAATATTGGGAGCAACAACAACATGAAGTCCAAAGAACACACCAGACAGGTCAGGGATAAAGTTATTGAGAAATTTAAAGCAGACTTAGGCTACAAAAAGATTTCCAAAGCCTTGAACATCCCACGGAGCACTGTTCAAGCGATCATTCAGAAATGGAAGGAGTATGGCACAACTGTAAACCTACCAAGACAAGGCCATCCACCTAAACTCACAGGCCGAACAAGGAGAGCGCTGATCAGAAATGCAGCCAAGAGGCCCATGGTGACTCTGGACGAGCTACAGAGATCTACAGCTCAGGTGGGGGAATCTGTCCATAGGACAACTATTAGTCGTGCACTGCACAAAGTTGGGCTTTATGGAAGAGTGGCAAGAAGAAAGCCATTGTTAACAGAAAACCATAAGAAGTCCCGTTTGCAGTTTGCCACAAGCCATGTGGGGGACACAGCAAACATGTGGAAGAAGGTGCTCTGGTCAGATGAGACCAAAATGGAACTTTTTGGCCAAAATGCAAAACGCTATGTGTGGCGGAAAACTAACACTGCACATCACTGTGAACACACCATCCCCACTGTCAAATATGGTGGTGGCAGCATCATGCTCTGGGGGTGCTTCTCTTCAGCAGGGACAGGGAAGCTGGTCAGAGTTGATGGGAAGATGGATGGAGCCAAATACAGGGCAATCTTGGAAGAAAACATCTTGGAGTCTGCAAAAGACTTGAGACTGGGGCGGAGGTTCACCTTCCAGCAGGACAACGACCCTAAACATAAAGCCAGGGCAACAATGGAATGGTTTAAAACAAAACATATCCATGTGTTAGAATGGCCCAGTCAAAGTCCAGATCTAAATCCAATTGAGAATCTGTGGCAAGATCTGAAAACTGCTGTTCACAAACGCTGTCCATCTAATCTGACTGAGCTGGAGCTGTTTTGCAAAGAAGAATGGGCAAGGATTTCAGTCTCTAGATGTGCAAAGCTGGTAGAGACATACCCTAAAAGACTGGCAGCTGTAATTGCAGCAAAAGGTGGTTCTACAAAGTATTGACTCAGGGGGCTGAATAATTACGCACACCCCACTTTTCAGTTATTTATTTGTAAAAAATGTTTGGAATCATGTATGATTTCCGTTCCACTTCTCACGTGTACACCACTTTGTATTGGTCTTTCACGTGGAATTCCAATAAAATTGATTCATGTTTGTGGCTGTAATGTGATAAAATGTGGAAAAGTTCAAGGGGGCCGAATACTTTTGCAAGCCACTGTAACTGCATGAAAGTTCTACACATGGCTGCTACAGCTCTGTTATGTCACCTAGGCCTTGCAAAGCATCATGAGATGCTACGGGAAAAGTAGATCACACAGCAAACGTCCATGAAAATATTCAATGACCACAACATATTGGCTGTGAAAAACGCTTTTGCAAATTTCGTCTATCAACACTAATGAAAATCTACTGCTGTCACTTTAATTTACAGGTTCAGAGTCTTACTTGTGGTTGATTCTGTTGAGAGTTTTCATGTTCTTTCCAAGTCTTTATGGGATTCTTTGCAGAACTTCACCATGTTGGTGACTGGAAATTGGCCTGATATGACTATATGTCTGCAATACAGTGTCCCTTGGCTGACACCATTCCCAGGACAGTCAATGGATTGTGCCTAGCACTGCTTTTACTGACTCCAGATCACTGCAATGTTGTAATAAAAAAAGTAGGTTCAGAAAATGCATGAGACATGGGTGGACACGTCAGGTCACTTTCCATGTGATGTTTGCTTAATTTCTCATGTTCACATTTGTTTAATCCGCATACTCTCCCTGGGAGACCTCACAAAATATACAGTTTAAGTTCTCTCACATCCCTAGACTGTCATGGTCAATTTGAGCGTTGGTATGTGTTCAACAGATTGCGCTGCATTAGACGGCATCATTCCATGCCCATGAGATCAACACAGTTCAAGTTTAATTTCAAAGAAATAAAATGGAAAAAGTCAGTGTAAGTGAGAGAGGCATTACAGACCTTTGCAGCTCATTATATAGGCAAATATAAACATTTCTAATAGGAAGACCAAAAAATGGAGTTATAATTTGTATTCTTCACTATCACCTCATAGAAATCTATTTTTGTAGCTTTTAAGAGTTAATGTGTAATATGAGTTGAATAAACAAGAAAGCAAGCCAACATAAATGTGACAACGTGAAGGTATAAAACAGATGTGAAGAGACAGTTTTGTCTTAACTGCCATCAGGTGCTGGAAGAACTATATAAAGCTCATGGTATTGTTCACAAAGACTAGATTGCTCAAGAGTATTTTTGTTAATTAATTAGATATTGCACAACATGTATGTAAACCTTTCTGAAAAGAGCACAAATTGCTTGATTACTATAACATATTATTATAATATTTCTATTACTGTATTGTACTCATATCAGTTGTCATTATGGAATCAGAAGGACATAAAACAAATTATTTTCCATAATAATAATAAATGTATGATGCACTTTAAGTGTTTAAGAAAGATATCTATGCTGTACAAAATAATTCATGTAAGCTATCCCAGCTGTGATCTAAGAGGGAGCTTTCTAGTGCAAAATCCTTATTATTCGATACATGTCCTTAATCAATTTATATTAAATTTTAAGCATCAGAGAGTTATTCAAAGAAAAAATAAAGTATGAGGCTATTTCATAATAGGAGCACAGCAAGAATCTCTTAAGTCTCAGACACTACAATTCACAATTCAGATCCCAGTAAATGGCATTTCCAAAATAGATGCTTAAATATAAAAGAGATCCAGAAAAACAGAACAACATCAGCAGTTAATAGTTATCAAAACAGAGCTACAAATGGTCTGTCATGCATTCAGAAGGCATATGGTATTCCCTGTAAAAAATTCGTAATGTATTTTTAGCAAATACTGACTGCTAAAATTCAACTAACCACCCTCATAGCATTTAGGGAAATTTGAAACAGCCAGCCAAAAGAAAATCAGAAGAGACGTGATGAGTGTTTTAAAGTGCAAGAGCATGTTATTTTAGGAATGCTTGTAAGAACAAATAATGCAGAATACAAAAGTAAATACCAACAATCTCAATTACTGTCTGCAAACTGTTTTCTAATTTCAAAAAAAGATGGTAAAAAGATTGAACATAGATTAATATGAACATTCATTGTGATGAAAAAAATGGCTTGTTGCAAATGTTTTTAAGGCATTCATGCTGTTTACTTCTGCTTTAAGCTCAGTGACGACAGCACCGACTAAACCATACAGAAGGCATGAGCTTTATGAGGCATCACTATACAAACTCCAATTTCTGGTCTTGCCTAAATTACCATAACATGTGCAATGTTATTAATTACACATATCTAAAAAAATACACCGCTAACACATTTTTAAAAAAATAAATATATTACATACAAAATATTTTAATAATTCTAAGTAACAAATTTGACTTTTATTCTCTCCTGCTGTGAATATTCCTTATAAATAAATCATCATTGAACATATTGCAAGTATAATTTTACTTTATAATGCTTTTTTTCTTTAATATGCTGATACATAATTGATATTCTAATGAGCCTTCTGGAGACTTTGATAGTGAGATGCACACTAAATAAGCATTGATTGCTTAATTAAAATTAAACATTTTAGGTCTACTTTAAGGCAACTGTTACTGTTAAAAAGAAAAAGTGTTGAACAGCAGATATTTTTAAAACCAGGTAAAGATTTATATTTTAACAGGGAATGCACAGACTGTAAATTTATAAAATGCCAGGAGCAAAATATAAACAGAATGCTTGAAAGTGTTTGATGGGGTCGATAGTCACCAAGGTGATTCACAATAGGAACAACAATCTGCACTGAGAATTCTGAAAGAACAGTTTTACAGGTACAGCAGGGGAATAAGTATAATACATGCAGGATAGAACTAAGCTGCCACCTTCTGCCCTCCTCAGACTAAAAAAAAGTCACACAATCCTGGGCATAACTCCAGAAAAGCCAGCCAATTACATCATTTCAATAAAAGATACATACCCAAGTGATAGCAGTTATGAGAAAAGACACTAGAAAGAATTCTTAAAAACATTGAAAAATGAAATACGTTATCACAGAAAAACAGCATCTTCCCTGAGCCTGGAAAAAAATTAAACACTAATAGCATATCTCTGTAATCACTCATGAAAAGTAAAACCAAATTATCTTTTTTGGATTGTTCTTCAGGAAATCCTAAAATTGGAATTTACTTTTTTTTCTTTTTTTGACAATAACACAGCCTTTAGAGCCAATATACAGTACACTCGTCAGATGTAAATACATTTACAAAAGTTCTCTAAACAGTCTAATGATTATTAACCAAAATAACAAATTGGAGATGGTAGTGACATGATCTGTAGCTGTCAAGCACTCTGAAACCAAATCTGCCATACAAATTTGAAATCTGTTAGTGCTGCCATCACTATACGTCTCTATGACACAGTCATAGTAAGGTTAGTATCATCTACTTGAGGTACATATTTATGTAAATTATTATATGTTTCGTTCTGTAATCTTCTATGAAGAAATTATTTTTCAAGATAGAAACAAACATTTCCAATAGTGACTTACGGTACATCTCTTTTTCCCCCATCTAATAAACATGATTGCTCCAGACAAAATCATGGACACACAGTGGCAACCCCAGATGGCAGAAATTACATAATGTTATCACTTATTTGCCTTTTTTTTAATTTCAGGCTGAAAATTTTAACCAATACAAATTGCTTATCTACTTCTGATTCACAACAAGGATAATTATATTGTATTTCTACATTATACATATACACATACATACATACATATACATATATACACATACATACATACATACACATATATACACATATATACATACACACACATATATACACATATATACATACACA
>JANRMT010062796.1:783882-845877 GCA_026402145.1 Polypterus bichir lapradei | reverse complement strand
AATTAGATAACTAGCTGGGACAGGGCATGATTGCCCCCAAGGGATTGATAAATAAGCCCATTTTAATAAACCAATTTTACACTGATATTATTAAAGCAGCCCTGACAACAGTAAAAAGAATTCTCAACCAATTATGTTCTTAGCTGACCACACCATATGTGCTGGGCATTTCTCATATTGACACTTGTAATCACAGCAACCTTAAAAACTGTTTCTGCTTTTCCACAGAAATATTTTTTAAGGATACGGCAGACAGATTCATGTATAAACTGGGATCCAGGTGTGCGTCTGTAATCTGCTAATCTGATTTGGTCAGCTTTAATCAACTCCCAGTAGGTTCTTACTTCCTAGAATTGCAGATGTGGCCTCATTTATATACAGTTCAGGAGCAAAGAAAGAACATAAGAAAACTCACAAAGGTAGCCTTGTCAATTTTCACCACAAAACTACCATTTCACAGTGGCATATGTTCCTGTGTAGAGGGGTCATTTGCATTAAAAAGCAGTTGGGGCAGGTGTTTGACAGAGTAGAGAGCTCAGTTAACTATGCAAGTTGAAAAATGTAAAAAAAAAAAGCCAGATATCTGGGGATGAAAAGCATGCCACAGTCCAGCTGAAAGCAGATGGGATAGATTAATTTATTATTGACAGTTGCAGATTACACCCATGGGGTTGTGCATAATGAACTGGTACACATTGTACCAAGAGAAGGAGATCTAAGAATCCATCTCATTTTTGAGGGTTGTGTAGCAACTGTCACATACAGTTGACAAAAAGGTTAACAGCTAAAACATGGACCCTTGTGAAAGGGTATAATTCACAGAAAGTGAGTGGACCTTGATTGATTCCTTATGGGATAGAGTGGCTGCGGTGGGTTGGCACCCTGCCCAGGATTGGTTCCTGCCTTGTGCCCTGTGTTGGTTGATATTGGCTCCAGCAGACCCCTGTGACCCTGTGTTTGGATTCAGCGGGTTGGAAAATGGATGGATGGATGGATGGGATAGAGTGGGGTAGTCTGGCTAAAGCATCAAACTTTAAACCACATGGTTGTTGGCTCAATTCCCTCTTACTTCTGTATGAACATGATCAAGCAGTCAACCAAATATAATTAAAATTTATGCACACTGGAAGAAATCTTTCAAAATACTTATGTAAAAAATAAATAAATAAATAAATAAAAAATACTTAAATAAATAAATAAACTCATATGGTCATAAATAAATAATCACATTTGGCCAGTAAGTGACTTTCTTCTTATTTGTAACTTAAGTACTGTATGTGGTGTGAATTTAACATACAGGCAGTTTTTTTTTTACATTTTAGTCTGCTATTGGTTTCATTTTGAATTTATATTATATAATAACATATTCAATATTATTAGCCTAAACTTTTAACTAAATAATGAATACATTAATCTTTAACTATGTGAATTTTGCATTTATTCTTTTACTTATGGTTTGTTTTGTTTAAAATGGGAAAAAAAAAACAGAAGGAAAAGAAACAAGTGGTTTTTGCCCAAAGAAAAATGTTTCATAAACTCCTTTTCCATTCTTTAGTTCATTTCTTTCTGCCCAATAAAAACTATTGTCACACACATGTGCACATGAGAGGCAGCTAAATGGACCAAAAGAAGGGAATTCCACGACAGGCCAGGGGGTAACGGGGTGCACTAAATCTTCCCCTTTTATCTCTGCAGACCAGACATGGGAAATTCTGCCTAATTCAGGCCTGATGGCATCACTTCTGGTTCCAGGTCCAAGAACTTCACTTTCAGCTCCAGCCCCAAGAAAGTCACTTCCGGTTCCAGGCCTCAATAACATCACCTGCCTGCCTTAAATACAACACAACTTCTTCTGTTACTTCAGTTCTGTTTTGGACTCGGCTCTGTACACATTTGTGCAACTTATTTTGCTAGGCTTCAAGTATACGGGTGGCTGCCCCAAACCTTTCTTTGTGTGTCAAGACTGTTCATTTTCACACTATGTACTATAGTAAGCTATTCTGAATGTCAATACCAGCTTAAGAAAATAGTAATTGTTTGAACTAACACACACTATTTAGTTTAAAATGCATTTACTATAAATTTGCACTGCAAAAAAACACAGCTGAAGTCTTGCTTTTCTTCATGTTTCCTTCCTAACAATCTGTATATTTTTCCCTTGTCTCCATTTCTGCTTGTTGAATGAATAAATATAGCTGTATGATAAAGCGTATATTTATGCATATTTTATTAATTTTCAGATGTAACTTTAATGATTCATATCCTATATTTTTAATAATGCCAATAAAAGATTAATTAAACTTTATTTTATAAAGCATGCTGCAATCTGAACAATTCTAAACATAGCTTCTTATTTTAATCTTAAAAATTACAAGCCAAGTTAAGTCAAGTTGGGGAGAATGCACTGGTACAGTGCGTTGCCGCACCCACTACACAACGAAACAACTCGGGATCCCGGTTGGCAACTCCCCAGGCAGACATGCGGTCCAGTCCCATCCTCCGGAAATGACCCTCTATCTACTGCAGCCAGGTGTTATGTGGGCGACCCCTTGGCCTGGTCCAGCCACTCAATTCCCCGACTTTGAGGATCTTACGAGCCGGGTCACACTCGGGAAACGTACCACATGGCTGTAGTGCTGTAACTGATGCTCCCTCACAATGCAGGTAATGTGCCTCATTCGGGACTCCATTTGACACAAAGTCAAACCAACTGTACCCAAGGATTTTCCAGGGAGACACAGTAACAAAGGAGTCCAGTCTTCGTCTCAGGTCACTGGATAGCATTCATGTCTCACAACCATATATCAAGACAGGAAGCACCATGACTCTAAAAACTTTGACCTTCATCCTTTTGCATAGATATCGGGAGTGCCACACACCCCTTTCCAGTGACCTCATGACCCCACATGCTCTCCCAATCCATCTACTGACTTCATAGGAAGAGTCACCAAAGACATGTCACTGCCAAGGTAAGTAAAACTCTCGACAAGGTCGACACTCTCTGCAGACAGACACACTGCTGATGGCTGTGCCCAAGAGGTTATTAAAGGCCTGGATCTTGGTTTTTATCCAGGACACTCACAAGCCCAAATACTCAGACTCCTCGCTCAGTCTCTCGAGTGCCCTGATCAGAGCCTCTGTTGACTCTGTGAAGATCACAGCATCGTCAGCAAAGTCAAGATCTGTGAATCTTTCTTCACCAAAAGATGCCCCACAGCCGCTAGACCCCACGACCTTGCCCAACACGCAGTCCATACAAGCATTGAACAGAGTAGGAGCAAGAACACACCCCTGACAAACCCCAGAATCAACTGGGAAAAACACAGTTGAGGTTCTGCCTCCACTCTGCACAGCACTCACAGTACAGGGTGGGCCATTTATATGGATACACCTTAATAAAATGGGAATGGTTGGTGATATTAACTTCCTGTTTGTGGCACATTAGTATATGTGAGGGGGAAAACTTTTCAAGATGGGTGGTGACCATGGTGGCCATTTTGAAGTCGGCCATTTTGGATCCAACTTTTGTTTTTTCAATAGGAAGAGAGTCAAGTGACACATCAAACTTATTGGGAATTTCACAAGAAAAACAATGGTGTGCTTGGTTTTAACATAACTTTATTCTTTCATGAGTTATTTACAAGTTTCTGACCACTTATAAAATATGTTCAATGTGCTGCCCATTGTGTTGGATTGTCAATGCAACCCTCTTCTCCCACTCTTCACACACTGATAGCAACACCGCAGGAGAAATGCTAGCACAGGCTTCCAGTATCCGTAGTTTCAGGTGCTGCACATCTCGTATCTTCACACCATAGACAATTGCCTTCAGATGACCCCAAAGATAAAAGTCTAAGGGGGTCAGATCAGGAGACCTTGGGGGCCATTCAACTGGCCCACGACGACCAATCCACTTTTCAGGAAACTGTTCATCTAGGAATGCTCGGACCTGACACCCATAATGTGGTGGTGCACCATCTTGCTGGAAAAACTCAGGGAATGTGCCAGCTTCAGTGCATAAAGAGGGAAACACATCATCATGTAGCAATTTCGCAATATTTTTAAGGACGTAAAATATTTTCAGGTTTTGTCTGAAATTACTCGAATACTATAAATTGTTTACTTCATAAAGTATTAATTCCACTTCTAAAATAAAAAAAATGCATGGTTACTATAGATTAGATATTTGTCTAGAATTATAAAATCATGAACACCAATGTCATAGTGGTGGCACAGTGGCTAAGTGCTGCTCTTTCACAGATCCAGCTTCCAAGGTTTGAGTCCTATATCTTGTCTGCAAGAGTTTTCCTCCAGCCTTCTCAGACATGCATATTAGGTTAACTAGCAACTCTAACTTGACCCACTGAAACTGGGATTCAATTAGCTTGAGATATAGAATACTGGCTGTGTGTGGAAAGAGGTAAACGTTTTAATGTATTTATTTTTCCTTCATTTTTGGGCATTATGCAGTCAAGAATATTTAAGATCAAAAAGTCTTATCTACATGCAAGAGTTCATCAGCTCTGCTGACATGCAGCTTTATCTGTCAATTTTCACCCAGCATCAGGACTTCAAGTTTAAAGTATGTTCAAACAAGCATACACCATAACAGAAAGTGGTGCTGGCTCCATCTATAAAAATAATATTGCAAAATAATTCTTTAAAGGTCTGGTGTTCTGCTCTTCTTTCCATGGCACCTGTTCTATGTTTTTTCAAAATTAAGAAGTGTAATTTTTTCCTTGAGTATACAGTTCAGCATAATAAAATTAATTTATTGTACATCTTGTGATAGTAACAGGGGGAGTATTAATAAAGTTTTATGATACAATAAAAATGCCAACATATTCTTTTTTCTCCTTCCAGCTATAATTAATTTCAATAATTTCAAGGTCATTATTTGAAACCTTTTTTTTTTTGATAATTTTTGGAAAATTACATACAAGTATGTTAGTAAGTAGAGATGGGGGAGAAAATAGTTCAGAAGACTATAACTTGGATGTCCTTTACATTTTTGCAGAGAATGTATACAATACATATCTATAAATCTATTTATATATCTATATCTTATACACACACAAAATAGTCTTCTTCTTTCGGCTGCTCTCATTAGGGGTTGCTACAGCGGATCATCTTCTTACATATCTTTCTGTCCTCTGCATCTTCCTCTGTTACTCCCATCACCTGCATGTCCTCTCTCACCACATCCATAAACCTTCTCTTAGGCCTTCCTCTTTTTCTCTTGCCTGGCAGCTCTATCCTTGGCATCCTTCTCCCAATATACTCAGCATCTCTCCTCTGCACATGTCCAAACCAACACAATCTCGCCTCTCTGACTTTGTCTCCCAACCGTCCAACTTGAGCTGACCCTCTAATGTACTCATTTCTAATCCTGTCCATCCTTGTGACGCCCTGTGCAAATCTTAGCATCTTTTGCAAATCTTAGCATATACTGTCAGAGGTGGCTGGGGTGGCGACCCAGCCGGGACGCTCAGGACGACCACTCTGGTTCCTTTGGGGGTCACGGGTACAGAGCTTTGAAGCTCCACCCTGTAGGGGCCCATGGTCACCGCCAGGGGGCGCCCTCATGCCTTTGGAGCCCTGGACCTCAGCACTTCCGCCAAACCAGGAAGTGCTGGGGGGGAAGAGGAGCAGGGACACCCGGAGTGCTTCCGGGGGTACAGCCGGCACTTCCGCCACACTGAGGCGTGTCGGTGGGAGATTGCCGGGAAGCACCTGGAGCACATCCGGGTGTGGATAAAAGGGGCCGCCTCCCTTCATTCGAAGCGAGAGTCGGGAGTGAAGTGGACTGAGCTTGCTGGAGGAGGCAAGGAGGTGGCCTGAAGAGAAGGCAAGGCATTGTGTGGCCAGGACTTTGGGGACTTGTGGGGTTTGTGGTGCACTTATGGACTTGTATATATTGTAAATAAACGTGTGTTGGGTTAAATGAACGTGTCTACCTGTCTGTGTCCGGGCCAACCTCCACAACACACACAAAATACAATAAATTAATATTGTGCACACATAATGGATACAGTATTTATAAATCCAATTTATCATATTAAGGCCTGAGTAAAATGTTTTAACATAGTTAGGAAATGTCCACCCTTAAGTTAAAATATGTAGAATCTTAACTTCCAAAGTCAAAACAAAACTGTTAATAAATTATGATGAATTGTACAACAGGATCATCTAATCTGTCCATTTATCAGAAGAAGGATAATATATATTCAGCAGTTTGGTTTAATTTACAATAATATCTGTAACTTGATGTATACCACCACATTAATTTTCTTTTATCGATGTCCAGTCCTACATATAATAGAGCTTATTTTCTGTACATTTGGCTCTGATAATCACATCTTCATTTATTCTTTAACAAGTATTAAACCAATTTATTTTTAGATGCGTTTGCTTAAAATTCAAAAAGCACCAGCTCAGTCACCCTGTTTGTCACTTTTCTATGCCCCAGTAGAAGAGAAGAAATTCAAAACACATTGGCAAAGAGAAGATTGTGTTTCACAGAATGAATTGAGTCAAGGGGTTTTTATGAGGTACAACAGAGCAACACTTTTTTTGCAAATTTACTTTGAGTCAGATTAAAGGGAATGATGCATTGTAATGCAATATATTGTAGAACTGAAACACAGTATTAATATTCTAAAACAAAAAAACTTTATCATGTAGTGCCCCACAGGATAATTTAGTATTGTGAGGTCCTTGGAAATTGTAGGCCCTACTGGTTATCACTGTTGTGTACAGCTTCAGGTAGTTGGACTCAATCCCCCCCTTTATCACCTACTGTGTGAAGTTTATGCATTTGTACAGTTTGCCATGGTCTGTGTGGTGTTCCAAGTTCTCTTAGCGTCTACCTGGGTTTTGTCTGCTGTCACAAACTTGCACATGGGAGAGTGCTTAGGGGCTGATATAATTGTACTTACCCACCAGACCAGGGGTTGGCACAGTCCACTATTCCTTTCTCTTTTTTTCCCTCTGCAGAGTAGCAGACTAAACTCTAGTCCTCTGTTGTCACTTCTGGTTCCTGTAACACCACTTCCGGTTCCTGTGCCTCTGGACCCGCCCCTTCCTGCCAACTCATCATATAACTGCCATTTTGTCTTTTATATTCAGTTCAGTTTTGGACTCAGTTTGTAAAAAGCTTTTTTTTGGCATACTTTTCAAGTATACCTTTATCTGTGTTTTTTTGTTCTTTTTACACTGCACACTGTTGTTTTCTGTTTTATTCCAAAGGTGCACAGACTAGATTGTTTGGTGACTCTTAATTGGCCCTGTATAAGAAAGTGTAATCATTAAACTCATTGTGAAATATATTCACACAGGAAAAATCTGATATCCCCAGTTTCACCTAACAATTGTACAAGAAAAACCAAAATACTCACAAAAAATGTCCCTCAGATATGGTTAGGATGTACCAATTCTGAAAGCAGAATTTAACCTTGGGTACTGGATCAGTAAGGCAGCAGCTCTAACCACTATCTCAATATGACAACCAGCATGACGTTGTTACATGCAATATATGACTAAAACCCTAGGAAAAGAATATGGCACACACACATGTCTGGCAGAGCTATGTAACACCCGGCTATGGGATAAGACTAAAGCTGTACTTTATCTCTTTGATGTGTCAAACACGTTCAAAATGTTAAAAGATTCATCAATGCTTTAGTTACCTGTAATGCATTTGTCCAGTCCAGGATGAATAAGGGCCAGAACCTGCCCTTGTTGCATCAGGTGAACAGTAGTATACATCTCAAGGTATACTCATGCAAACACTTACTTATTTACAGTCACCAATTAATCAAATACAGAAGCCTATGATACTTTAATAAAATGATGATGTTCTAAAACTCAAAAAGAAAATCCATCCATCCTAACTACAGGGTCACGGGGGTCTGCTGGAGCCAATCCCAGCCAACACAGGCCGCAAGGCAGGAAACAAACCCCGGGCAGGACGCCAGCCCACCACAGGGCACACACATCCACACCAAGCACACACTAGGGACAATTTAGAATCACTAATCCTAACCTGCATGTCTTTGGACTGTGGGAGGAAACCAGACAAAAAGAAAATAAAAAATGCAAAATGTCCTAAAGTTATAGCTTGGCTCAAAGGAGTTTGCATGTTTAAAACTGATTCCTGCCTTGCAGCCAATATCACTAAGAAAGGAACTGGATAACCACAACTCTCCTTTTAGAAAATGGAACCTTAAAAAGCAGCTCTGTATCTAAATGTGAAACTACCTAATGGAGCCAAGATCATGTATAGGCCAGTATGTGGCATACTTTTATAAATAGATGGATTAAAGGCCAGATGTCCACATGACTGTTATCATCAGGTTCTTCCATGAGAACCCTGAATACCATGAGGACTGATTGAGGTCATTTATGTTAGGTAGAATGCCTAGAAGAGGCTGGGCGGCCTCGTGGCCTGGAACCCGTGCAGATTTTATTTTTTTCTCCAGCCGTCTGGAGTTTTTTTTTTTTTTTTCTGCCCTCCCTGACCATCAGACTTTACTTTTATTCTATGTTAATTAGTGTTTCCTTATTTTAATTCTTATTCATTTTGTCCTTTTTTCTCTTTCTTCATCATGTAAAGCACTTTGAACTACATCATTTGTATGAAAATGTGCTATTTAAATAAATGTTATTATAGTTGTTATACTTGTTTTTTTTTTTACCAGCAATGGGACTTGCATCTCACTTCTCTACTCCGATGGATGCCAGACTGCATTAATGGGGCAAGCCACATTACATCAGAATCTGTATGGCGATGTCTCTTCAATGTCATCCTTTAGAGCTACAGCCAGGCATCGCCATAGCAACTGCTGCCCCACCCAGAGCTCCTATCTGTGATTTTCTGCTTTCTCCATCTTCTTGTTTACAAGATCTCCAGCACTTAGGTGGCCTTACACATAATCACTAAGACAAAGTCTAAAGTGCTTTTATCATTTGTTCCCTTATCTTCAAAACAGACTGAAAAAAACATACTGCGATTGAAAAATTTAAGCTTTAAAGTATTCAGATCTATAACAGGCATTTTACTCTCCGAGGAACTGCTGCATGAAAGGCAAATTAAAAGAATGATGAGAATACACGGTTTGAGCTTTCTCTTGCTAAACGAAGACTGCTGCGCAGGTAAACTCAGCAACAAAAGCAACAGGAGCGGCTGATTAAGATATTATCACAGCAGGAATTACAGGGCGCTTTCTGAAGAACAGGAGTGTTTATCCAGCTTTTTCATTTCTCTAAATGTATGGGGCAGCAATTATTTGGCAGAAACCATACCTTCTGTGACAGAAAAACTTCAGCCCCCCCCCCTCCGTTTCCCTTTATGCAAATTAGTGGCTAGAATGAAATCAACTGGGACATTTTGAAAAATGTGAAGAAATGGATACTGTCTATCCATCATCTGAAAAAATACATTTGCATTGCACTCTCTGTAAAAGGAGCGTTTAAAGCAACAATGGTCGGTGCTGATACCCAGCTGTGAGCTCAGGAGGGCTAAAACGCCACCCAGCAGCTGCACTATGCATAAAGATGCTAAACTTCACTGAAGCATAACTCTTGCATCTTTTCAACCTTCAAAGGCAGTGAAAAGAGAATCAGTCAGACTTATTTTGACTAAATAGTAGAAGACACACTCTAAGATGGAAAGGAGAAACTATCCTTCCATCATCCCGATATATTTAGTGCAGTATAGGATTATATGGGCTGAACCCTCCAGCAACACCACATACTGTTTAAGACACAAACCTGCCTCTTACTGGGGCACCACCATGGAAGCCTAATACAGAAAAACAAAATGATTGCATCACACAATTGGGAAGCTTGAACTCACTGTCTGGTTGTGTGGAGTCCTGACATCTGTAAGAAATAACTAATAAAATAAACCTAAGATAGTTAGTCATTTAGATAGCAAACAGATGAGCTGAATCCTCTCCCTTCACCTTTATATTTGGGTGTTTACAGTAATCAATGTTTAGACCAAACGTCAAAAAGCTTTATAAACTGTCCTTGAACGTTCTCATATGATGACCCCTCTTCTAACAGCTTGCCATGTCATGCCATTTCTAACCCACAAGTCATGGAGGGATCTGGAGCCTATCCCAAGAAGCATAGGGCACAAGGCAGAAGTAGCACTTGGGGAAAGGCGGTCAGTCCATTATGGGGGTGAGCACATCCATCCATCCATCCACACACACACACACACACACACTAGGGCAATTTAGCAATGCCAATCCACCTAACCTGCATGTCTTTAAACTTTGGAAAGGAACCTGAGCACCCAGAGGAAACCCATGCAGACGCTGAGAATACATGCAGACTCCATGTAGATCACCCCGAGAGGTGATTGTCTTCATACTGCAAGCCAGCAGCTCTACCATTGGACCACTGCACCACCCTGTTACAGCCTATGAAACTTTTACAATTATATTCTAGAAAGACCAATACCTATTCTGCTTCCAGCTGTTAAAAATGAATGACTTAAATGACCAGGTCCAGGTTGGATTACCACAATGTTCTTCTTGAGTGAAATCAAGAAATCTAAACAATTTCAAAATACTGCATCTAGACTGCTTACTTAAACCAAATACACCATTTATTACATCTTTATTAACCTGCGCATTTTAAATCATCTTCAGAACTCTGCTACTGTCTTATAAGCCTGTGAATTTCAAAACCCAAGACTAACTATAAACATCACTTGCCACCCCAAATCCTACTACTACATATCTACTAATGGGCCCCATTATTCAACTCCCAATACAACAGGCTTATGACTCTTACTATCTAAACCTCTCACCTTATGTTTTTCTGTGTAACTTTGGCCTTATGTCTTTTGAATTTTAGACCAGCTATACCTGTGTTTTTTGTTTTTTTTAAATGTTCTTATTGGCCTTCATGCAACATACGTTCTGTCACAGTGCACTTTATGTTATGCTATATTCTGTTAAATAGCACAGAAGAGTCTTCATAACATTATCAAAGCCACACAATGCTATTCAGGGTAGGGGGTGTTTGGAGCTGGAGCCTATCATGATATTACTGTACACAAGTCAAGGAACAACCCTGGCTAGGTTACCAACTTGCTATAAGGCCCACTCACAATGGTCTTTTCAGAATCTCCAATTAAACATGCATGTCTTTGAGGTGTGGGACAATAATCAGTGTACACTGAGAAAAACATAAGTGTGCACAGTAAGATTATATAAATGTCACACATACAGCACTCAGGCTTGGGAGTTGAACTCAGGATGCTCTCTATATCTGTGAAACAGCGGCAGTATGCTGTTAATAAACTCAATGCTCACTAATTAGGACGCCAGACAGTAGCAACATATTGTAAGTTAATTCACAAACGCAAGTAAAAATTTCACTCGTTCTTTGTACACGTGACAATAATGACCATGTAAAAGATTCTGAAGTCCACTTGGTAGGTTTTTTTCATTCATAACCTTATGTTGTGAGATTTGTATTAGCTTCCCAGTGTTTCTTGTTCAGAGTTTTTCTTACATTGGCGTATATACACTATATTGCCAAAATGTATTGGGACCCCCTCCCCCTTCCAAATCATTGAATTCAGGTGTTCCAATCACTTCCATGACCACAGGTGTATAAAATCTAACACACAGGCATGCAGACTGCTTCTACAAACATTTGTGAAAGAATGGGTCGCTCTCAGGAGGTCAGTGAATTCAAGTGTTGTACCATGATAGGATGCCACTTGTGCAATAAGTCCATTTGTGAAATTTCCTTGCTACTAAATATTCCACGAACAACTGTTAGTGGTATTACGACAAAGTGGAAGCAATTGGGAGCAACTCAGCCACAAAGTGGTAGGCCACGTAAAATCACAGCGCAGGCTAAGGCGCACAGTGTGCTGAAGTCGCCAACTTTCTGCAGAGTCAATAGCTACAGACCTCCAAAAGCTCAAGATCAGTGTGTAGAGAGCTTCATGGAATGGGGTTCCGTGGCCTTTCTGCATCCAAGCCTTACTTCACCAAGTGCAATGCAAAGTGTTGGATGCAGTGGTGTAAAGTACACCGCCACTGGACTCTCGAGCAGTTGAGATGAGTCCTCTGGAGTGATGAATCACGCTTCTCTGTCTGGAAATCCAATGGACAAGTCAGGGTTTGGCAGTTGCCAGGAGAACGGTACTTGCCTGACTGCATTGTTCCAAATGTAAAGTGTAAAGATTGGTGGAGGGGGGATTATGGTGTAGGGTTGTTTTTCAGGGGTTGGGGTTGGCCCCTTAGTTCCAGTGAAAGGAACTCTTACTGCTTCAGCATGCAAAGACATTTTGGATAATTTCATGCTCCCAACTTTGTGGGAACAGGTGGGAATGGCCCCTTCCTTTTCCAACATGATTGTACACCAATGCACAAAGCAAGGTCTATAAAGAAATAGGTGAGTGAGTTTGGTGTGGAAGAATTTGACTGGCCTGCACAAAGCCATGACCTCAACCTGAGAGAATACCTTTGAGATGAATTAGAGACTGTGAGCCAACATCAGTGCCTAACCTCACAAATGCTCTGCTGGAAGAATGGTCTAAAATTCCCACAAACACACTCCTAAACCATGTGGAAAGCCTTCTCAGAAGAGTTGAAGCTGTTATAGTGGCAAAGGGTGGGCCAACTCCATATTAAAGCCTTTGTATTAAGAATGGGATGTCATTAACATTTATGTGTGTTTAAAGGCAGGCGTCCCAATACTTTTGGCAATACAGTAATCCCTCCTCGATCGCGGGGGTTGCGTTCCAGAACCCCCCACGATAGGTGAAAATCCACAAAGTAGAAACCATATGTTTGTATGGTTATTTTTATGTATTTTAAGCCCTTAGAAACTCTCCCACACTGTTTATAAATATTCTCTGCACAGTTATACAGTAAACCCTTGTTTATCGCGGTTAATCCGCTCCAGACAGATAAATGAATTTTCACGAATTCAGATTCTTTATTTATAAATCTATTATTTTCGCAGTTAGAGCATTGAAAACCTGTTTACAACCTTCTAAATGCATTTTTTAACATTATTAGAGCCCTCTAGACATGAAAAAACACCCTATAGTCAAAAGTTTAAACTGTGCTCCATGATAAGACAGAGATGACAGTTCCGTCTCAAAATTAAAAGAATGCAAACATATCTTCCTCTTCAAAGGAGTGCCGTCAGGAGCAGAGAATGTCAGATAGAGAGAAATGTAAACAATCAAAAATCAATAGGGCTGTTGGGCTTTTATGTATGTGAAGCTCTGCAATAAAGCAGCCGCAATGAAGGGATCAATGTGAAGGTAGTCTTTCAGAATTTTTTACAAGAGCGTCCGTATCTTCTAAGCAAACAGCCTCTGTGCAAACAGCCCCTCTGCTCACACCCCCTCCGTCAGGAGCAGAGAATGTCAGAGAGAGAGGCAGAGAAAAGCAAACAATCAAAAATCAATACAGGCTGTTAGAGCTTTTAAGTTTTCGAAGCACCGCGCGGGAAGCATATCTTATATCATTGAGGAGTTTTATTTAATATGTAATACGTGCTCTGATTGGGTAGCTTCTCAGCCATCCGCCAATAGCGTCCCTTGTATGAAATCAACTGGGCAAACAAACTGAGGAAGCATGTACCATAAATTAAAAGACCCATTGTCCGCAGAAATCTGCGAACCAGCGAAAAATCCGTGATATATATTTAGATATGCTTACATTTAAAATCCGCGATGGAGTGAAGCCGCAAAAGTCGAAGCGCGATATAGCGAGGGATCACTGTATAGTGTAAACGATTGTGTACAGGAAGATAATGGCATACATTCCAGTGTTGGTTCTTACCTTAACACTAGAATTACCTAGTCTATTCCAATAATCTATTATTTCCACTCTAAAACTCCACTTCACTCCCAGATAATCAACCAAGGCATGAGCTGGGAGAAGTTGGTGCATGTTCTAAATCGGTGGGAGGAGTGGAATAGCCGGCTGCTTGCAGCTTTTCTTTATCGGCACATTTACAGGACAAAGGACGCTGGCGGAGAAGTGTGATGGCATTTAAGATGGGCCGGATCTACGAGTTTTTTCGTAGGCTCTGGTAATTCTAGTGTTAAACCTTTTGCTGCCAGCAGGGGCACCATTATACCGTACAAGTCAGGAGAAAACTGTGCTATTGGGCCCTGCCTTAGCCTTTCAGTGTATTAGCCATTTAACTGCACCATTACTAACAGAACATTATCAACCTGTGTCTTTTAACATTGAAAGCCAAATGATAAACATTATAAACAGATATCATATAATATTTCAAACCCAATGCTAAATATTATCAGTATGTATTTTTCTTTCAAGTCAAATGCTAAAGATTATGAGCTCACATTTCATAACTCTGCAAATGCAACAAAATATCCTTTTAACACCATGTAAAACAAATATAGTAAACAACAGGTTATTTCATTCTGCAAATTTGTACAAAATCCACCTCCACACTTTCGCAGATTCAAAATTCACTTAATATGCAAGCTCCTTTACAGGTAAGATTGCAAGAGCCTTTCTTAGTATATAGTTTTTCATAACCAAATCATTTCTCATCAATAAAAGGTCCATTTACTCAGCCACTGTGGAACAACTGAAATCTAACTGAGGCGGGAGACCACTTTTGCACTGTGGCAGACAGTGGGGCACTAGAAGCACACAGCTGATTTGTACAATGGTGTGCTCAGTTCCAGTCATTATGAATTCCCACCTTCTAAAGTCCCTCTCAGTTCTCACTGCTGCTCTTGCTGATGCTGGTGTTGATATAAAAACAATGCATTTCTGCACAGGTCCTGTCCTGGTACTCCCACAAGCCCTTGAGATCAGAAGAAGTGTTCCTATGCCCCCTCCCCTTCAAAGCTTTTGGGTGCCAAGTTAAGAGCTGACTCCCTGCAACCTTGTACTGAAACATGCTGTTTCGGAAAATGAATGAATGAGTAGTTTAAATGACACCAGACAGGACACACAAACCATCCAAATGCAAAATCTGTGCTCAAAAAAGGCAGCAGCAGTTCTCCTTGGTATTCCCAAAAGAAAGCAGGCAATTTCTGTTGTCTCCACCGCCGCCCCCCCCCCCCCTTAATTGACCAATCCTAATCCCCAAATATTGCTAATAATATTGTGTTTAAAGCTCTTTATTGCACAGCTGAGCCATGAGATTTCTCTAGGCAGCACTTACTTAATCCCAGCAAAATTTCACATTTATTTCTAATTGGAAATCGGTTTTAAATATGCCTGATTTTTTTTTTTTTTTTCCTAAGCACCACCAGGAAATTGTGCTTACAAAGCTACTACACATGCTCACACACACACATACATATACACAGATAACAAAAGCAATGCATTGTAGAAAAAAATCTATTATTCACATTGGTTTTACATGTACATGCGATTCTGTGCATCCTAGTGTGAGGCTGGACAACTAATTTGTTACAAATCCATTTGAACATGCTGTGCTATATATAGAACAGACAGCACTATATCATTTTATATCAAACAGAATGACAATGTTAAGATTTTTTTTTCTGATGATTGAACATAAATAAAGCAAAACCCAATTTATACACCGTACTTGGTTATGTATGATTTTTGTTTTTATGAAACACCAACTTAACTGTGTTATATAATTATTTTTTTCTATAAATGTTTCCTGATATCTGAAGAAATATTCATGCTTGTAGCAGCTCAGATGGTTTTCAGCAGCAAGACATACACATGCAACGGACAGTGGAGTTCTGGAGTGGTGGTTACCGTAAAATCGAAAAATCCTCATCAGTAATTGACAGTTTTAATACATGAGTGTTTTAAGTGACTAATCTGCAGACTGCTGTCCCTTTTGGTTTTTCTCCATGACTTGCAAAGGCTATCCATTATTTTTTTCAGCTAAACAGTAAGGCAACAATTCTTCATATTAGCAGCGAAGAATAAGACATAATTGGAGAAAAGAGGCCAGAGACAATGGATAAAAATAAGTGCTGCCAATATGATATTTATTGGCTTCTATATACAGAGCCTGATACGACTCAACGCACATCTTAATACAGTCATTTAGGCTCTCTAGCCATCTCCTACCAGTTGCAATTGCTCAACATCTTGGGACTCATTCACCCAGTAAACAACTGATGGCTATTGGTAGATATCACTGCACTAATAAACAGATGAATTCTTATGATTACACAGCTCACAGACTTCATTTAGCAAGCGATCCAACCATGAATTTCTTTTACATTAGGAAGAAAAATATTGCATCTTCCTTGGCATCCTCCACAACTCTTACTCCACCTGTGATTACACCCTGGTACTCAATTTTATAACTACTCTACAACAAACTAACAAGCACCCTAACTGTAAGGCTTGAAAATGAGATCCTGTCTGGTCATGGCAAGCTTGTCTTGGTGTTTTTAAGAAGAGCAACACAATCACCACATTAATAGGCTGGCATACAACGCTGGTCTACATACTGTATGTACAGCAGTCTTGAGTTAAAGTTCAGTTTTAGAGAAGGGGTAATGGATAAAACCACTGACATTAGACACACAAACAGTTGTGGCTAATTATTCAGCTGCCTGAAAGGAAACAAAAGTGGTAAATACCTGTAAAAAAAGCCAGCCTACAGTGAGGAAAGATGCAATAAATCAGGCCATTGTGGCGAAAAAGATACAGTGTTTCAGTCAGAAAAGGAAATGCAATAGGGGGTGAAGAAATAAGGATGCTTAAACATGAGCAAATGTCACTGAAGTACAGTGTGCAAAATTCCTGCCTCGTAGTAACTGGGCCCAGCTCTTTTTCTTGATAGAGGTGCTTTCTGTGTACATTTTACACATTGTTCCCACAACCGAATTGGGTTTTCCCTTCTACACAATTTTACTCCTAAACTGGGCTGGTGAGGATACCTGAGAGGGAATACAGGAGAAAGTAGGGTGAAATAACACTTTTTATTGGCTAACTAAATAGACTACAAATGCAAGCTTTCGAGGCAGCTAAGGACCCTTCATCAGGCAAGGTCACCCTACTTTCTCCTGTATCAATCTATGCTAACACGGTACAACGCTCTACTGCTATGAGAACGAATACATAAGTGTATATAGTCCAGGCCCAATTCATGAGAGGGTTGTGTTCTCTTTGACAATGCACACAAAAGCAACAACAAGTATAATATCAGTTCCACATTTTACAATAATCTGAGGTTTCACTTAGTTAAATTAATTTTTGCTTAGACAGCATAAACAGTAATATTACATTCAATGACCACAGCCCATATCACATTTTGACTGGTCAAGTCTATTTTTCCAGACTCTGATATTTAACCTATTACAGACAGCAACTCCGGGGTTTTGGGTGGGGGTTGGTATTTGGATGGTCTTAAAATGAAATCTAAATTTACTGCACTCGAAAACACTTACTGACACAGCATATTTGTATGGGTTTAGTATTAATCTTATTGACTGATGACCTCCTGTGCTAGTGATCCTGTCAATACACAGTATTTGTCACAATTTTATCAGTACAGGACTCTTAGCTGCCTGGCAACAATCATCTGTCAAAACATTTCCTGTTCCAGATTGCCACCCACAATTAATGTTGCATTTACATGCTATTGGAAAACATCGGAAACATGTGCTTCCCAGTGGGAAAAGTTAAGTGAACATCATTCTACATGGTAGTTAGCACTAGGAGAAGTTGGAGATAACTTATTAAAGGGAGTCTCTTAAAAGAAACCAGAGTTGTTTCAAATTTAAAGTAAAATAGATAAGAAGGAACTGCATTTCTTGGTTGCTCTTTATTTTTCAGGAACATGAAAAAAAAAAAAAAACATGAGCCTTAAATCCTGTTTGTGTGAATCAAACAGTAACTCAACTCTGATACCATGTATTTCTTAAAACACCAACTTCAACAGAACTAAGAAGGTGTGACATTGTTATTCTAAACATTCCCAAACATAGCATACCAAAAATATATCCGTAACCCGCGTTAATAAAACTTGAACACTGTTTGGCGTCTACTATTGCTCTTCTGTGATCCCACAATCTTATATATAATCCTCAACTTCAGTTGTAGCCAATTCTCTAAATATCAAGACATAACCTATTAAATTTACCAAACCTGCTCCAAAAACAATTCATTTTTTTACGACCAGTCCAGCAACAGCTTCGTCTATAGTACACTGATACGTATTTAGGAACTTCATAAAATAAAAACCTGGGTGTTATCATTAACACTGATGACTCAATCTATTGTGATTGTAATTTCCACCGCCAAAAGACTCATCTGTGTAGAACTGTCCACGAGTGTAATTTCACGTTTCTCATGCTGACACGCTGCTGCCTCGCAGTTAGGAGACCCGGTTCACTTCCCGGGTCCTCCCTGCGTGGAGTTTGCATGTTCTCCCCGTGTCTGCGTGGGTTTCCTCTGGGCGCTCCGGTTTCCTCCCACAGTCCAAAGACATGCCGGTTGGGTGGATTGGCAATTCTAAATTGGCCCTAGTGTGTGCTTGGTGTGTGGGTGTGTTTGTGTGTGTCCTGCGGTGGGTTGGCACCCTGCCCAGGATTGGTTCCTGCCTTGTGCCCTGTGTTGGCTGGGATTGGCTCCAGCAGACCCCCCGTGACCCTGTGTTCGGATTCAGCGGGTTGGATAATGGATGGATGGATCATGCTGGCACGCTGTCCATTTACAGAGAAGGTTGAACTTCTAAAAGAATTCAACAGCTATGCATGCAGGTGCACTGTCATGTTGCAAAATACAGCACTTCTCTGGGCATTTTTTTCGGACGCCTCACAAGTTCAGTGTAATGTTGCTTATTAACAGACCAGTCTGTGGATAGGGAAACTCTTTATTAACAAGTCTGTTAAGGTCTTAAAATGGTACTACCAATGAATTGATGTTTAATATGACCTGACATACTTTTTTCAGCTTGTTGAAAAAAAGCATTGCCAGAGTTGTGCACACCTTTGCAGAATAAATGTCAGAAACACGTGTCTCAATCAACTCAGCCTAATGCCATTAACTGACTGATTAGCGAGACTATTGTATATGTATGCATACTTAGAGACATGTTTATTAACTACACCCTACTTCTGTGCTATTGACTAGATCCAGAATGTGTGAATCTAACCACCAGTGATCTGGCAAACTCACAGATCCGGCACCCCATAGGTCCCAATGATGCCAACTTACTCGTGATCAACATGTACTATTAAAGTAGTATTGTTAAATGTACAGAGTACAGTGAAATTCTTACTCTCTAGTGTTGTTACAATAACAATGTATTATTTGTATACTAACATACAAATCTTTATTTGCCAAAACTCTGTACCTATTTACTTGATCTCCTTCATCTTCATAGCAAATTTCCTACTTTTTGCACAGCATCACTACACCATTAGTTTGAGCTGCATAACGTTACTGTACAGAAGATGGTGGAAATACACGAATTCTATAGCCAATGTTGTTAGCAAATGACATTCACATGCACTGACCATACACTTTACTGGATTTTTGGTTAGACCTTTAAGATTACGTTAGAAATTATGATACCGATGATGAACACCAGTAATTGTCTTGGTTGGATGCAATCACAACAAACCAGCAACTCACATCAATCAGTCAATTAAGTCAGAGATAAAATGTGAAATTTTGGTAGCTCATCTTAAAAGAAGCTCTAGCTCAGAATGAGCACATCTTCTTCTTTTGGCTGCTCCCGTTAGGGTTTGCCACAGCGGATCATCTTCTTCCATAACTGAGCACATTAAGCAGCAAAATATACAAACTCCATTTTCCACCCAATTCTGCACTAAACAAATACAGTACACTTAATACATAAAACAAGACAACATGGACCCATCGTTTACTGAGCTCTAAACGAAAGAAATTATATTAAAGCCAGCAATGATAGTGACAATCAAATGAAAGCTGACATTATAATGAATGGTATCTTAATTTATTTCCCAAAACATTTAAAGCTCTAACACAATTAGGGATTTATTTTTTAATTTAAAGTGATTACATCTCTCCCAATAGTTAGGTGTTCATTTTCTGGGATTTTTTTTCAAGTTTTACAGATTTCTAGAAGTTAAATGAAGTAGCAGTTTAATTTGTTATTTTTATATATAAATACTAGGGGGTTCCCCTCTGCTCACTTCGCTCACCAGCCACTTTGCATCTCTGCAGCTGCAACCCAGGGAGACGTGGTCGCTTCTCCAAAACCCCCTCTTAAACGGTGATACAATGGGAAACAAATAATTTTACCTCCTCTTTCCTCAATCAGCTGCTGGCTTGCTGCTGCTGCCGTGCCATTTGATCTGCATCTCGCACCATGCTTCAAACATTTAAAAGCCTGTACAGCAGCTGTCCAACTCTGTCTTTTATTTTCGACCCCGGGCGTGGTTACAACCATTGGCACAAACTCTCATCTCGCGGGATGCCAGTTCTTGATATTTTTTAATTTATAATTTAAAAAACAGAATAAGAACATGAAAATCTAACAACATCACATTAAAGTTCGATAAATTCTGAAAAGAGTGATACCAAACATATATATGTAGGTTTTTAGCCCAATTTAAAGCATCCAGAATGGGTAACTGGGAAGCCATACCCCATCCCAGAAAACCCCAGTTGTGAGGCAGAAACAGTCCCTGGATGAAAGATGAACACACACACAGATACAAACATACATGCATGATAGCACAAGTAGCAGTGCTTAACTTAACATGAAAATGGGGTATTTTGAATTCTACACGAAGTATAAACTTATTACTTTCACAGAATACAGGATCTTTCTAAACAGAATACGATCTTTAGGTATTCTAGTTGGAGTAGGATTCTAGTTAGTAGCAGCATGTGTTACTATTTCACAGCATTTGTAAAATGTTCCCACTGAACCGGTATGGAAATAAAGCAACAGGATAGGATGAAGCACAAAAGCAAATTAATATAAAAAGAAGGAATTGCAAGAGTAAAATGTAATTTATCTGAGACAAGTTTAACCAAAACTTGAAAAATTCATATACCAATGGTTTTAAAAGTTGTAGTGGGGCATGAAACCTACCATGGAATCATCAAGTGCAGGTGGTGAGTGACCACCCAGACTAACACAGAGCACACACATAACTATGAAGAGTCTATATATAGTAAACAGCCAACCTGAAATGCTTTTAAACTGCAAGATTAAAGAGAAGTTGGATAAACACAAAGTCTTCACATAGAAAGTGAATGATTTGTGATGTCAGATGTGAGAGAGCATTGCTAGCCACTACACCACCATGCTGCCCTGCTTTTTTCATTGTGCACTTTTTTTCCTCAAAACCCTAAAAAGACTTATTTAACTTCTGATAGAATACTTTCCAGACAGACAAAAAAATAAATCTATAAGCAATTGCAAGATTTGTACTACAATTATTTTGTCTTATAGTATGACAGGCTGGGTGCTTGAAAGAATACGTTTGGAAGTTAAATATGTGGTTTATTCCTCTGCCTCCCCTGAGTGGTGAAAAATGTGCTGCAATGTCCCTGTAAAATAAAGAGTAATTACAAGAAGTTAAATAGCTGTGTTTATTTTGATTTGATTTTATTGTACCAGATACTGACGCCAAACATTATTTGTAACAATTCTGAAAATTAAGTATCATTTTGCATTACACTCAATCCCATCTTGTTTTTCTTCTTCCAATAAACAAGCTTTCATAAGAGGTTGTGGTTAAAAACTGCAAAACACGCAGAAACTATCAAAGCAGACAATTTCAATTAGAAAGCCTTTTATTTATGAATTTAATCCGAGTCCGCATGAAAATATATTTAAGTGTCAGTTGTAGACTTTAAATGAAATTAATTGACAGGCAGTGAATCAGCTGGTAAAGATGTCAACCCAGTTATTAAAGCAATAAATTATAACAGAAACTGCTGATGCAGTACCTCTAACCAGTTTCTGTGGGAATGCTACGGTTGCTGAACCTCTATTTGGTTACAAGTTCTAAAGACAAAACACAGCATAAGAAAACAGAAGGCACACTCCTGTAAAAAAAAAAACAGAGTACCTGTATATGTTACAGCACTCCAGAGCACATGCCTTGGTAATGTGACAATTCACGTCCTGGCCAACAGGTGGCAGGGTAGCTGTGTTTGCAAATTAATTTTTTGTTTTGTTTTTTAAAGACTAGGGGTCTTTGCCTTCTGCTCGCTTCGCTTGCCAACCGCTTTCCCCCTCTGCCAGCGGCCGCTTCTCCGAAAGCCCTCTTAAACGGTGATACAATGGGAAGCAAATACTTTTTTTTTTTTTTTTAACTCCTCTTTGCTCGAGCAGCTGTTGGCGTGCTGCTGCTGCCATCATGTGTGATGTGCAATTTGCTCGCCTACCCCTTCCCCCCCTGCCCGCCAGAGGTAGGCGCCGTTGTGAAGATAGGGGCTGATTACACCCCAAGGAGACGCGGCTGCTCCTGCGAAACCCCTCTTAAACTGTGATACACTGGGAAACAAGTGATATGTGATTTTTTCACCTCCTCTTTGCTCGTAGCACTCCTACGAGGGTGCTTCCGGGGCAAAGGGCAGCACTTCCGCAACACCAGGAAGTGCTGCCGGAAGTTCATTTCCAGCCACCTGGAATGCATCCGGGCGGGAATAAAAGGGCCCGCCTCTTAACAGTCGAGGAGCTAGAGTCGGGAGTGGGAGCTGGACGAAGCTCCCCTGGAGGAGACAGGAGGCCAAGGAGAGAGAAAAAGAAGCTCAAAGAGGGGTGATTATTGCTGTGAGCATTGTGTGTAATGGTGGGACTGTGTTTATTGATGAAAAATAAACGTGTGACTTTTATAAAGATGTGGTCTCTAACTGGTGGTGTCCGGGCAAGTCTCACAATATATGGGGGGGGGGGGTGTCCATGATTTTACCTACACTGCTTGTTTTGTAATTGCTATTGATCTGCCATAATTCAATTTGATGACTTTAGCCTCTACATTACTTAAATTGCATTTATTTGATAAAACAGTTTTGACAACACAGAACAAATGGTGTAAGTTAAGTTTACTTACACATTGTTTTAACTCCAAGGAATTTAAAGAGAAGACTGATTTTACAAATTAAAAAAAAAAACAAAAACATATTGTATGTCCCTCACTGTAATGTAAAAATTCAATGAATGGTACTTTTTCATCTACAGACATCTTACATTTTTATTTTATTTATAGGTAGCCAGACACATATAATGCAACACACCCTAATGCATTTCTTTTGCTTTTTATCCTGCCAATTTAGATGACAGGTCTAAGCATCTGTCATGGATACAAATATGTGTCAACAGAATGTGATTTATGAAACACGTGGCAGGGAATGCAAGAATCTTCAGATGCATTGCGCTGTGTTGTGCATTAAAACAAAAATATAAAAAAGAATTACCACTAATGCTAATAGATGTTATCCTTTTGATGTCGCTTGACATGTCCAAGGCTTAACCGGATATGTCACATAGTATAGTGGCCATTAAAGAAACAGTCCTCTGACTTTCACGTACTTTGAGGCTCAAATAAAACAAGCCTGTCACAGCACTCTGCAGGATAACATCGCTAAAATATTGAGTAAATGGTGTTTTCTTGATAATAATATTTAAGGGGACAATTACAATTTTCACAGTTAATAACCATAAAAAGCTCACATTTCTGAAAAACACTCAAAAGTTATGTTTGTAAAGTTGTATCATGTAAAAGATTGTCAGGTATGTCTTATTTTTGTGTCAGAATGGAATACGCAGAGGAATAAATTGCAAAAGAAGAAAATGAGATGTTAGTACAGCTTATAATCAAAATGCAAAAAATGATCAAAAGTCAAGGAAACCAAATACATAAAAGCCAAAGCACTAACCAAACTTGGTATAAAAAATATACACACAAAGTCTAAAATCGTAAAAAGGCTTATGTTTTAAGTGACACAAAAAGTCTGTATTCAGAATCTTGGACGACAAGCCAACTGTTATATTCAGGGACGGCATGTTAAATAGCGCTACTTGAGGCAAAGCACATTTTTGCCACTCATCCCCATATAATACATCTCTATATATAATCTTCATTTGGATCTTGATCTTTGTTTGTCCGCGAATGAATTAGAAGAAGAAGCACTAGATGGCAGTAGAGAGACAGCTAAAACATAGGCATTGCATTAAGAATCTCCTCCAGGCTTATACTACCGAAGACTGTAGTACGCCAGTCACACCTCAAAACACAGACATTCAAACTAAACAAATTGTTGTGCTTTAAATTAACTAAAGAGATTTTCATTTAGATCTTGATCTTTGTTTGTCCGCGAATTCCACGCATGCGTAGACCACCTTCCAGTTTAGTACGTTGTTGTTACTCACGGATGTCAACAATATGCCGGAATAACAAAAAGGGGTGGTGGACAGTGTTACGCTGGTTAGCTCCTGAGGCCTGGTTAGAGAATGAGATTGCCGAAGATAAAAGGTACGTGCCTACATAACATATGAATGTAAGAAAGACAGTGGGTAAAATGAATGACAACGTAACAGCACATTCCGGAAATTATTATTGTTATGTTGTAGCCGGCGAGTGCTGCATGTCTCACAGTTGTACCATGGCTTGCTCACATGTCAGTGAAGTGATCCCTATTTATGCTTTAAAGAGCCTGGATAACTATGTCTCCCCCTTTTATAACCATTGCTCCGTGTATATTGCCTTACTCTTTGGATTGCCACAAAGCAACCTGCGAGATTGGAGAAAGGTTGAGAAGAGATCGTGAGAGGAAACGACAGCGTCGTGAAAACGAGACGGACTGTGAACGGACAGAAGCAGAAATGCTCCTACACCACCACATAATTACGATTCGGACAGTGATTCCGAGTAGGCCGTTCCTATTGAATCAATATCCAAGGGTTTTCTTTTGTAATTTTGTTTCCCTTATAAAAAATCATAATGCTGTGCGACAAAGGGCCCAGTTCACGACTGGCAGCCGCGTTTAAACAGGGAGCCCTTCACAGACAACTTTAACACGCACAACGTAGTTGGGCGCACATGGCTAGTTTATATATATTGGTGGACGGCTGAAATCCCTTGTCCAGCCAGGATACCCCTCTGATGGAATGACAAGGGAAGAAGACATATTCGGGGCAATATCTCCCCCGGAACATGAGAGGGCAACCCCCTGGACTACATCAGGGCCATGGGCTCGGAGCTTGGGAGCTCAACCCTGCTGGGGCCCAGGGGGGCGCCTGGACAGTTGCAGGGCCCTAGACTGAAGCAGTTGTGCCACACTCATAAGTGCTGCCAGAAGAGGATCTGGGTGCACCCGAGTACTTCCAGGTGCCCATGCCACACTTCCGCCACACCCGGGAGTGCTGCCAGATGACTAAAAAGCACCTGGAGCACTTCCGGGTGCAGTATAAAAGAAGCCGCCTCACTCCATTCAGAAAGCCGGAGTCGGGTGGAAGGTGGACGAAGCTTGCAAGGAGAGGAGTGGAGGTGGCAGTGAAAGAGAAGCAGAGAGGAAAAAGAGAAAAGGAGAAGGGACTGAGCATTATTTGTTGGGGATTTGTGCATGTGTGCTGAAAGAAAGCAAAAAAACAAAATAAAAGTGTGTTGTGCTTGGACTTGTGTCTTTGTGCCTGTCTGTGTTGGGTTAGGGGGCTGCACGACCCTCGTTTATTCCTTAATATATATATATATATATATATATATATATATACACACATACACATACACATACACACATATTTAGATATATATATATTATATATGTGGAAGCAACGGTCTGTGGCATTAGCAAATAACGAGGGGAGGGTAGATGGATGTGGAGGGGGATTGATGAAGTGTGGTTCAGACCGGGATGCTCATAAACTCTTATTTATTATATGCATGTTCTTCTTTTCAAGCTTGCATATGCCGGGTTCATGTCCAAATGAATGTTAATGGCATTTTCATTAGACAGCTACGATTCAGCCAGTCCTCTGGCACTTTTAGTATTAGCCTTGAATTTTACTTGCACAAGACCCATTTAAATGTGTGTCCAGGCGAACTTGTAAGTGTGTAAATCAGATGTTGTGGGTCCTTTTTTCCGATTGCACAGCAATATTCCTGTATACGTGTGGAGAGTGTTTTTTATGCTTTCCCCATGTATACAGCTGGGCATGAATCACATGGTAAGCTATAAACTGTGTCTCTGCTGCTGATTTCTTGCATTTAGCATTAAGAAGGACTATGTGCAGAGTGTTTGTAGACTTGTGTGCCATTTTGATACCTGATCTGAACAGGATACGTGCTGTACCTTCTGATGGTAAGGATATATATACATACACTTTCTTTCACCTCCGCAACATTGCTCATCTGCATTCTTTGCTCAGTGTGAAAGATACTGAAACACTGATTCATGCTTTCATCACTACCCATCTGGACTATTGCTATGCATTGTGTTGTGACCTCCTGACTAAATATATCAATAGATTACAGTATGTTCAGAATTCTTCTGCTCGTTTACTTACACACACTACAAAAATCTGCTCACATCACTCCTGTCCTCTATGATTTGCATTGGTTACCAGTTTCTTTAAGAATCAAATACAAAATTATTCTCATCACCTTTAAGGCCCTTCGTGGTTTAGCCCCTCATTATCTATCTGAACTACTGCTTCCTTAGACTCCTGCCCATGCATTAAGATCATCAGACTCTAACTTACTCACTGTACCTAAATACAGGTTAGTAACTATGGGTGGCAGAGCTTTCAGTGTGATGGCCCCTAAAATTTGGAATACTCTTCCTCAGTCTTTGTGAGAAAAAAATCTATTATTCATTTCAAACTCCTGTTAAAAACATATATTTTCAATGAGTATTATTTGTTTTCTTGTATGTAACTTCTACTGTCTTGTTAATGTGTTTTTGTTGAATTGTAAAGTGTCCTTGAGAGTACAGTATGAAAGGCACTACATAAATAAAACGTATCATCATTATTATTATAAAACACGTGAGCACACACACACATATCTTTAAATACCCACCCCCACCTCATATATATCCTTACTAGACAAGAGCTTATATTACTTCAACCAAAGATAAACTGCATTACAAGATACATGAAGAAAAAACTCCATGATACAATGCATCCACTACACAATAGGAAAAATAATTATTATTTTTGGGAAAAAAATAAAGGATTAGCTTAATATCAATAAAACAAATAAGATATGCAATAAAAACAAATCATTCCTTCTGTTTAATACAAAAAATATTTTACAATGATAAAACTCAATGCAAAATCCTGTATAATTCTCTAAATACCTTGGCAGTTTCAAAACTCTGTACTGCAAGCTAAAATTGGCACGTGCTCTTTCTAACTAAATGTATGTTGCAAACTTAAGAGATATTTAACATTACACCTTAATAACATTCCAGAAAGTAGCAAAATTTGACAAAATGATCAATAATATACACACAATTTGATACGTGAATAATAATCAGTAATGCCAATACCACTTGCTGACATGTAGCTTTGAAATGCATGTGTGCCGTTTTGGTGCTCGGAATCTTGCAGGGCAACAAGGCGATTTTTGAATTACATTTACAATTTTAAAACTATATTAGGCATTAACTTTAAATATTCTTTGTATTATTATTATTTTGTAATGTTAAAAAGATATACTGTTTTATGAAAATGTCTCCACATCACGTGCCAGTCGTGGTTACACTGTCGAACTGATGATGTCACAGGTAGCAACCTTTAGCAGTAGCAAGGCTGCAACCAGGGTCACTGCCAACAAAAACAACATTCCCAGGCACCAAAATGGCAGTGCCTACAAAATGGCCTGTCAAAATGGCAGTGCAGAAAAAACAAAAGTTTAACACTAAAAAAATAACAAAACTTCAAAAGAAATTGGCTACTCTACCTAGGAAAAAACCCAAGATCGTGACATTTCCAATAGAAACTTTTTCAATAGAAACCATTAACACAGTTTTATTAAAACAGGGTACTTTTCAATGAAACTGTATGAAAAAGTCCTTAATAAATATAATTTAGGTATGGAGCCTTTCAAATAGTTAGGTCAGAATAGCTTATCCCAGGATAAAGTAAACCAATAATTCATTAGTTTTCCAAAACAACCTATTTGTTCCTCAGAGAAACCAACACTGGATTGTACCCTCACATTCACTCAAATCGCCAGTGTAGGCTTGTGAATAGATCTAGTGTGTAAATCTATGACATATGTAGAAAAAGCTCCTAATATACAGTCAACAGGATTGCAGATATACAAACTCTTACGTCTGAATTAGTGAACTGATGGAGAAAATTCCACTCAGAGAGCTACTGGGATATCTTTACAGCAATGCCTCGTAATCTTATATCTTTATATAACAGGCTATTATGAAAAATGTCAGTTAATTAAACTTACTGGTTGATTAAGCACTTTGTTTTGCAGATTTTACCATAATAACAATAATAGTACTTAAAAATGTGCACTTCCTTTATAATATTGTTATTTTCTCAGCAAACAAACAACAGTGTCTAATCAACACAATATATTGTTAGTATCATTCATTACTGTAGTCAATAATAAAATATCTTATAAAGCCAACGTTGATCTTATCGTTTGAGAAAGCTTATGCTGACATTTAAGGTACACATTTTGCAACCACAAGTTTGTTAACAGCAAATGCAAATGCAAAAAAAAAAAAAAAAAAAGTGCCAAGCGTGTCAGAATCTGATAAAACCACAGATAAGACCATTAGCACTCACTCCTCCACTCTCTTTGGCATCTCTGTTGCTTTTTTGTCATTTCCATTTGTTGTTTTCTATTGCATCCCTTTTCCGTCCATCTCCCCCCCGTAACATACTCTAATTCTAGCTCTATTTTCTCCTGCAAGTTGCTTCAAATAAGGCTTTCTTGCTGCTCTTAAAAGCTCATTTTCCAACTCAAATGAGCCATTTCATCATTTCTCAGGGTTCACCTTTGCAAAGTGGGCAGCCCAACTGCCTTCACAGTTGCAATTTTCTTGCTGTTTTTCTTCCTGTGTTCATTGGAATTTCCTGTTCTGTATTTCTCATCTTAATTCATCAACATAATATCTGCTTTCCTTTTCTTTATACATTTTCAAACTTTTCTCACACACTTTTTAGCTTACTTAAAATGTTAAAGAATTGTATGTTACTTTTGAAATTAACAATATTCCCATTTTAAATAACATGCACAATAAATTATTTAATTTAATACAGTGCGCCGCACATCCAAAGTAGCTGATATTTTAATCATGTTACCACTACAATTCCATTAAACTGCTTTTTAATGAACACTGCATCTTATCATTGGCACAGCTCTCTCAGCCCATTGTCTTCCCATCGATTTTTGAAACAGTCTGCTAAGCACCACTTGTTGACTTTTAATCCTCGCCGCATGCAGCAGTTTTTTCAGGCAACCTTAAAATACACTGAAGACTTGGAATAACGGGGTTCATCGTATGTGCCTGCAGAACAGTAGGAAGGATGTTCACTTTCCAAAATAACAAAGGCAAGAAATAAATTTACAGGATGCTCCAGTATTGAAGGCGAAGAAAAAAATAATGATGAATTGAATGACAACAAAACACAAGCAACAATGCTAGAAGGAAAAGAAAACAGTGGCAAATCACCTGGTGCTGACTGATGATGACCATTTCTAAAATAAGGTTTCATTGATTAACAATGACAGTGGTCAAATAAGCTGTTAATATCAGGAGGCTGTAATTCAGCACACTTCTCCTTAGGATCACAATGGGAATTCGGCATTACAAATCTGTCGCAATGCATCAAAAGGCAATGCATTTGGTTTAAAGCTTTATCAATATATACGTAAAACAAATACATTTTAGCACAATGAGAGAGAAATCAAAAAGTAAATATTTGATGTGGGGGTAGGATAAGCCATATAAAGAATATCAAGGATAGCAAAAGGTCTTTCAAGGACTTGTTCTGTGAAATGAGAAGTTACCAGAAACTACCCTTGAGATGTATTTGGGATCCTTGTATATCAAAGTTTCTCATAATTATTCCCTGTAAATTGCCAAATAGCACATAAGGTACTATCCATAAGTCAGCCTTGAAACATCTTAGTTCAAGTACATTACGGACACATCTTAGGTGGTGACAGGCAGCTGAAGATGACTAACAGCTACTTAATGAAAAGAAGAAAATAAGCAAACATGGACACATGCAACAGGAATTTTGCTAATAGATCTAGGCTGAAATTTGCTTTTATGCAAACGGTTTAACATAATAGGCTACAAATGATTTGAATATACTTGTTTAGGTACAATCAGATTTTGTAGTCTGCATCAGTTTTAGAGATGGTCAGGTGACAGAGATATGTACAGTAGTTAATATATACACTTTTTAAAGATCTGGAAGTTGCATAGTTTAATTAACACACTTGACTAAAGTTCTTCCAACTGTCAGAAGCACAAGCTAGTAACTCGGACATTTCATATTCAGTATATGATCACCAATGGTAGTGGGATTTATAGTATGGCCCATTTGAAAATGTAGTAGTATTGCAATAAGCCCAAAAATATGTGGCTATATCTTTCAGTGCAGTGTAACATATATTGTATGTAGTTCAGACATATACTGTATAACAATCTTTTAAGGTTATAACTAAAATATAATTTCCCTAAATATATTTTAGCATATAAAGAGCATTTTTGGTAATAAGACATGCAATATGGTGTGTGTTCGGAACAAGATCATGAATGAAATTTTTTATTTTGTGATCAAATGTTTGAGTCATTTATACTTAACGTTTTCCTGAAAAAAGCTAAACACAGTTTTCCCCATAAGTACTTTTATTCTGAACTACTTGTAACTTGTTAGAAGCAGCTGAAGTAGGCAGCTCAATCCTATTCTAGGTGAAACATAGGTTATAATTTGTTCTGTGTCACAGTGTGAATCGAATCTAGAATATCTCTCAGAATAAAAATACCCATGTGATGTAGATTGGATTTTTTTCAAATAAGTTAACATTGCTTTAAAACATAGTGTAATACACAGTACAGAAATGACACGTAGTGTTGATCAGCAAGTTTTGCCAAAGCGTTAATCGCAGCAAATTGACTGCATTTGCCCTTGTTCGTCAAATTATTTACTGATAATTCAGCCGGTTTAGGAGAACTTTTTTTCCCTAGAACCCCGTACTGCTTTGCAAGGCTAGCATGCCATCCCACAGAGCTGTAACAGCCAACATTGGATAAGACCACCTCCAGGGTATATAAGGGGATCATTTGCATTACAGACTCTATGGGACTTAGTTAATGGTAGAACAGATAAGTAAATAATTCTGTCTCTCAGAATTTTAGTTTTATAAAGCATACACAGCATAAATAATGAGTTATCTCTGCTTGTCACCAAATGTGCAGGTCGATCTTTGAGATCTGCATCAGTACAAAAGAAGGAGACAAGTGCCCTATGCATGCGTAATTAGCTAGGTGCAGATAAAAGATAAAAAACAAGCCTTGAAGGGGCCTGACGCAAAAACACATGAGACTCTATGAAAAAATAATAACTACAAAAGATTTATTACTATTTACAAGACGTTTCTATCTTTTTGATTGAAGAAAAAAAGTGCAAAGCATTAGCAGAGACAGTTTGGAGAACCTTCAGCATGACTATTTAAAAAAAAAAAATAGAACAAGCCAGTGGCTTCAATCAGGACATGCCACTCTAAATTTTCTACCTTTAAAAACCCTACATTTTTTTTCTGACTTTTGACTACAATTTCACCATTTCCACTTTGTTTTGACAAAATACATGGTTGCGCATCTCTGACTGTGTTCTTTCTTCCTTGATCTCATGGAGGCATGGTGGTGCAATGGTTGGCACTGCTGCCGCACAGCTCAGGTCTCCTTTTTGGCCACAATAATTGGTCCAGTATAGTTGGCACACATTTGCCTAGTCCTCAGGGACACTTTAAGGATAATGGCACCATTATAATCCAGTCAAATCTAGTTCAGTTTATCCTTCATAATTGACTTCAATGCATTTTTCAGCAATACTCACAAACACTTCCATGATTTTTCCAAACTCCCAACAAAGCAAACACTGTGGAGTTCGCTCATCACTAATGACAAATATCTTGAAATATAAACTTTAAAATATATTTTTAACAATATGTTATAACTAGCATTCACATTATTTGTAAAACATATTGTAACAGACTTCTAAAATGCACGCTACTGTATATTATTACCCTACTGTTTTAAAATATATTGCATGCATTTTTTTTTTCAACTCTTTAAAACGCTTAGCTTCTGATTAATACAGATATGTTGACCAGTTTAATCACTTCTATACCCTGTTACAACAAATATGTAAAAACCAAAGATTGCCTAGCCAAAGAATGGAACTGACCAGTTTTGTGCTCTTCAAACACAATCAGTAATTAGCTTATAAGGGAATGACAGTTGCCAAAGTTTTGAGATAAATAATGAGAACCTCTCAAAGCTCAGCTGGCCATTTTCTGATTTTATAACTGTGCGGGCCTTTAAGAAAATAAAGCACTGTGGGAGTTTCAGTTTGGTTTTGCTCCTTTACTTGGAATAATACAACATAATGACTTCAAAATGTTTGCATAAGTGGTCCACTTTCTTTTGCCATCACACTAATTAGAAGCTACCTTTAGTAACTGATAAGTATGACTAAAATTGACTCTCTGATAGCCAAGCTCCATCCATGTATTTTAATCATCTGAGACAATGAAGCATTAGGATTGTCGAGACTCTAATGTGAAAGATTTGGGGCTTTTAGTAAAATTTTATTAGGTGGGTCTTTGCTTTTATTTGATGGCATCTAGTACATCAGTACATTAATACTAAATGATTCAGATATTTTTCAAGTTGATCTCTCTTCTCTTGCACATACATTTCTACAGGAAACAAGTGTGTTTTATGTAGTTGGCTTTCACACCTCATTTGTTAGAAAGCATTTTGCGAAATCTAATTCGTTTAACTTTTAAGATCTGTTCATTTTGACAAGCTTCATTAAAATAAACACAGACGTGGTTTATTTGCAGATTGCCTACGCTTTAACAGTACAAGTCATCACAACTTTAACAGTGCGAGTCACCATGCTTATAAGAAGTGAGCACATCATAGCAGAACAAATACCGACAATTAATGAATTAGTGGGTAAGCAACAGGAATGTCTGAAAATATATATGAAAGCAGTGCATCCACACTTGGTGACAAATATCTTTATTTATTTTAATTGTGAATCTTTTCAAAGTGAAGTTAATTTGCAATACCTAAGAGACTCGCATCATACTTAGCATAACATGTTGAAAAAATACACTGCTGTATCTTAATAACACATAGAAGCTACACATATCTCTCTTTATTACATCATAACAATAGTCTGGAGATCTAGAACTACAGTATCTTGCTGCATTAGCACTCCTCCCATGAACAAAAAATGTTTTAAAAAATAGCAATGCAGAAAAAATAAAACATCCAAATGCTGCTATACTCTAAACCTGAAACTTGAAAGAACCCTGACATGCTAAGAGACAGCTGCGAGTCCTTTTGGTTTGGCATTTAGTAAGGCAAAAGAGACCACAGCTGAATGCGGTAAAGCACAGAATTTAGGATTATGTATATTTTGTTTCCTTTTCAAATTACTTCCCAGTTCGTCTGTGTTTTTTTTTTTTGTATCGCCCAAAAAATTTAAAACTGGTTGTGCTAAATATTTACTAAATGAAGGCGGAATTTAGATGCATAACAGTTCTTTTTAGTTTTTTAGCATATTGTTCATTATTAAGTGTCTTAATATTTATGTTACTAGATTAGATTATACTTTCTAATACTTAATTACTAAATAGCCGTCCCCCGAGGCTCCGCACGTGCAATAAACAAACTGGTATCGCTAGCTAACCACAAGCATGGTCCACTCCAAAACGTAGAGGTAGACCGACTCAAACGGAAGCTGGCACATGAGTGAGGAGGGCCCTGCCTGGCTCCCCACCCCTGACATCACGCTTCACCCTCCCCTCAGCCTGCAGCCTCTGTTTTGGATTAGCATGAATATATTGCGCCTGCAAGCGAACAGTGAGGAGGGCCCTGCCCCTCTCCACCTCAGCCCGCTGCATCTATCTCAGATTCGCAAGCAAACTATGATAGAAATTGCAAAATCAACTGGAATGTTCAAGCAAATTATAAAAAAGAATCTAAATCCGTTTAGTAGTTCTCTTGTGTATATATATATTGTATATTGTGTGTGTGTATATATATATATATATATATATATATAGTGCTCAGCATAAATGAGTACACCCTCTTTAAAAAGTACGAATTTAATCAGTAGCTCAAAGAACAATTTCCAAAATTTTCACAAGGCTGAGTTTTATTGAACACTTGTTTAACTCCATAACATGAAATTAAGGTAAATAATATAACTTAGATCACAAAATCTTCAGTTTTACTCAAATTGGTTGAAGCAAAAATGAATACACCCCGCAACAAAAACTACTACATCTAGTATTTTGTATGACCATCGTGATTTTTAAGGACAGCACCAAGTCTTCTAGGCATGGAATGAACAAGTTGGGGACATATTGCAACATCTATCTTTTTCCATTCAAGAATAACCTCTTTTAGAGCCTGGGTGCTGGATGGAGAGTGATGCTCAACTTGTCGCTTCAGAATTCCCCACAGGTGACATACTTGGCCATTCAATCACCTTCACCCTGTTCTTCTTCAGAAATGCAACAGTAGCTTTAGATGTGTGTTTTGGATCATTGTCGTGTTGGAAAAGTGCACGACGACCAAGTGCACGGAGTGATGGCAGCATCTTCTCCTTCAGTATAGAGCAGTACATTGTTGAGTTCATGATACCATCAATGAAATGCAGCGCCCCAACACCAGCAGCACTCATGCAGCCCCACATAAGGACACTGCCACCACCATGTTTCACTGTAGGTACCTTGCATTTTTCTTTGAAATCCTCACCTTTACTACGCCATACAGTTTTGAAACAGTTAGTTCCAAAAACAGTGATCTTTGTCTCATCACTCCAGAGTATAGAGTCCCAGTAGTCTTCATCTTTTTCAGCATGGGCCCTAGCAAATTCTAGGCGTACTTTTTTGTGCATGGGCTTTAGAAGAGGCTTCCTTCGTGGACGATACCCATGCATGCCATTCCTCTGCAGTGTGCGCCGTATTGTGTCACGGGAAACGGTCACTCCAGGTTGGCTTTCTACTGCTTTAGCTAACTGCAGTGAACTTGCATGCCGATTTTCTTCAACCCTTCTCATCAGAAGACGCTCCTGTCAAGATGTTAACTTCCGTGGACGGCCTGGACGTCTCTGTAAGATGGTTGTACTTCCATCTTTCTTAAATTTTTGTATCACTTTTGCTACAGTATTTTGACTGATATGTAAAGCTTTGCTGATCTTCTTGTAGCCCTCACCTTTTTTGCGTAAAGTAATGATTTCCTTTCTCAGATTTTTTGACATTTCTCTTCCATGTGGAGCCATTGCTGACAGCATGAAATGGGAAGGGGTTTTCTTTGTTAAGTAATGCCCTTTTACAGTCACCTGTCTGCTGGACACCTCCCAAATGAATCATTAGACTCACCTGTGGCTGAATGCCTGTTAATTAGAATTTTGTAGTCTTAAGTGTGGCTTTTCTCCTAAGACTATAATTGGGTTGTACTCATTTTGGCAACATGGGCTTGAATGAATTTGTTAGGAAAATCACTTTTTTGTGTGTGCAAATTAACAAATCTTGTTTGCAATCAATGGCCCACATTTGTGGGAGTATTTTGTAGTACAGTATCTCATAGAAAATGTTGATACTGAAAGGAAACTAAAGGTTTTCTGACAAATGTAGTGGGGTGTACTGTATATACACACACACACACACACACACACACACACACACACACACAGTGGAACCTTGGATTGCGACTGACTTGGTTTGTGAGTGTTTTGCAAGATGAGCTAAAAAGTTTTAATAAATTTTAACTTGATAAATGAGCGAGGTGTTGCAATCTGAGTAGTATGTATACACGTTGTCAGCCAAGCGTCACATGATGACAACTGAGCTGATGGTTCTTCTCCCTCTCTCTCGCTGCAGGATTGTGGATAATCGTCTCCCACTCTCGGTCTCAGTCGCCGTGCCTCACTCATATAGTTAACATCCGTATGAACCTATACTGTTTTCTATAACATTGAGACCATGTGTGTGTGTGTTGTAACGTGTGAGTCCCTGTCTTACACCCCAAAACACAAAGCTGAGTCTCAGTACTTTAGCAACACCAGTTTTATTCAGCTTGAAACAGAAACAGCATGGTTATTTATTGTAGCGGGATCTGCCACTAACTATACACAAATACAGCAGTCAGGCAGGGTCGAGGCCAAGTAATACTGTGCCCTGCGCATTTATAATGTTCCTGTATTCCAGTGATCCAACAGATAGCAGTGATTCCATTAGTTTGAGTGAAAGCCGTCCTACACAATAATCCTCCTCTCTCTTGTCTCCCTCACACCAGCCCTGATTCTTTTCAAGGTAAAGTGCAGGTTAATTTGTTTTATGTATTTTTACTTTATATTTTGTATTAATCATTTTTAAATGAATAGTTTTGGGTTGTGGAACAAATCATCTGAGCTTCCTTTATTTCTTATGGGGAAATGTGGATTACAAGCACGTTTCTGGAAGGAATTATGCTCTCAATCCAAGGTTCCACTCTATGTGTGTGTGTGTATATATATATATATATATATATATATATATATATATATATATACACACACACACACAGAGAGAGAAGCTCACAAAGATATACAGTAACTCTAAAATAGCTGTCCTTTAACAGAGAGTGTCATTTACTTCAGAGTCTGCTGTGCTTGTCATTAATTGTCAGTATTCAGATACAAGAGAGCGAACTCCACAGAAAAAGTGCATTAAAATGTTTTTTTAATTAGTTAACCAAATAATGATATGGCAAAAAATGCAATTTTTTCTTAAACATAACACTAATGTACAGAAGCTTATTTCCACCATTCGACAACTATTAATAAGATAATTTATTAATAATTACAAAAATATTGCATTACTTCGCATAATGTGCAATGTAGCTTTATTGTGTGATAATTATTGCATTATTTTGCAAAAGTATCACATTATTGTGCAAAAGACATTGCCTAGTGTGGTCATTACCATCTTTTGTGCAGTTATCATCTCTTGATTGCATGTCACATGCTTTCTTCACATCTCCCTCCACGTGCATGCTGAATGTTACCTTCAGAAGCAGGCTGCTTCTTGCCTTATTCTCAGTGCTGCTGTAATGATCACTGGCTTCCTGTGGCCCTAAACTGTGTGGATTAAATTTACCAATGAGCACAGACAAAATTAAGTGTATACCTGTGACTTTTGCTCAGTTCTTTCACTTGATTGCATTGAACTTCCTTAATCTATCCCCCACTAGTCGTCACAGGATGTCCAGAGCATGCTCATGCACAATGACACTGAGCACACCAAGCAATATCTTCTGAGTAATAATTCAATACTTTTGCAAAATAATGCAAGAATTGCTGCAAAACAATAGAACACTTCTGCAAAATAATGCAATTCTGTTACAAAAAAATATATATTTTTGAGTGATAAGAATAACCATCTGTACTAAGACACAATAAAAGAATGAGATCAACAAAAGGTAAAAATATACTCTACTGATTGTGAAACTGGCTAGAACAAAAACCTGCCACCAAAGAGAGGGTCTTCAAGACTAAACTTGAGAACCACTGAACTAGTGTGAGTGAGTGTGGCTTATACAAGTGTTTTGGTTTCGGTTTCGCATCTAATTCTGCCTGGATAGGTATTGCCTCCCACAAAATAGATTGAAATAAATTAATGGAGATTCAATAAAGTGCAACTTTCTTTTCAGCTAAATGCTTTTGTATCTGACATTTTTAAGGTATTTAGTTTTATATAAAACAAAATAATTTATATTTTAACCCACAAGCCCAGTATATGTTCTGTCAGAGCAGATATTAGCGAACATTGCTTTCAGTATAATAAACTCAAAATGGACTTATTTGTAAATACATTGGAAACACAATGGTATATACTGTACTACAACTAGTTTGCCTCATGCACTAAATCTGACTTGCATTAATTTTGGACACCTGCTGATTTTTGAATATTCATCTGAGGATGTCGATAAAAATAATTTTTCCAATGCTGGCCACCCATTTTTTGCACCCATAAAACATGGAAAAAAGCACATTATCCTCCTCTCCCTTTCCATACACATATCACTGCTACATAAGGACAAACAAAAAGTTCTGGCTCGGTGCTAAACATTCAGCAGCTTGAATTTTTTAGCTCACCGCTCATTTGCTAAAGTTTAAAATGTGTAATGCGATGTATGCAACTGTAATGATATCCCAATTAGTCAAACAACAGGTTTCACTTGTTTTGCCTGCAGCTAAAACATGTTGTTTTTTTAATGAGATGAATGTATGTGTAAATATGAACTGTAGAAACCTTTTTCCATTTGTAGAGTTACATGACAAGTGGTTTAGTCTTATATAGCTGCAACATGCTGTACCTGTGTTTACCCAATGTACATTAAAGTCAAAACATCCTGCTGAAGCTCGGAATGTGTTGCCATCTAAACAGGTACCAATCTACACTAAAACAAAAACAGTGAAGCACAGTTATAATGTACAAGTTAAATCTAGAAAACATGCTGGTTGCAGATTTTGTCTTTTATTTTACATTTAGATATGGAAATATTCATCGACCCCAATTAAGCGTAAAGCCTATTCCCAATGTACCACGTACAAAGCAAGGAACCAAATCTGAACAGTGTGACAGTCCATTACATTTAGTCATCACTTACACATACAGAGGCAGTTTAGACGTGTCTATTAACCTAAATTCCTTTAGACACAGCAAGAATACCACACACACTGTGCCTGGGCCGAGATACATGCCTTCCTTGACAAGGGTCTCTATTAATTTGCACTTTCACAGAAACTGCCATTAATTTTATATTCAATATAAATCTTAAATGATGCTTGCCTGCCAATTGTTTTTCCAAAGAGATTTACGTGGCCAACAAGGTACTACACCAAACGGCCCTGATAGAACTTTAATTCTTTTTAATCCAAAACACTAAATGTACAAAATTCAAGAGAGACCATAGCAACCTGCCTTCTGGTGCCCTTAAATTACACCCAAATGTGAGTACTCTTCTAACATTCCTGCCACCTACACCCATTTACATTCTAATTTTTAATCTCTGTACTCTTAATTCCTTCAATTAAAATAACAATTGGTTTGATTAAGACTGTTAAAACGTTTGATTATCCTCACTGCAGTTGTAATCACTGATCTTTGCCAGGCCTGAGTGTAGCTGACGAGATCACTTTCTTCTGAGTGCAGCCTCTTGGCACATATGAGGAAAAATAAAAATGCATGTTCATAACAGGAACAGATGTGTAGGACTGTTCAAGCTAGTAGAGGGCAAAAAGAACTTTTTCCTTCTTGCAGTGAAGGGCTTCCCAGCTCACAAGAGGTCACCAGAGGTAAAGGGGCATAGGATACGGTTTTTACTGAATAGGGGGCTACAATGAGAAAGAGAAATTCATACAGATGCTATGAGAGAATGTCCACTTGCCAGTGTGGATAAAGAGTTTCCAAAAGGGAAACAGTCCAGATAGTCTGAGGTATTTAGGTGACCCAGTAACAAAAGATGACCCTTCTGCCTAGTAAATGCCAAAGATGCCTCACCTTTCAAGTGACAGTGAAAGACCGATTGAACTTATTTTGTCCAATAAATGGTAGTAACGGTATCCTTTCTGGAAAATTATGTAGCCTGTTTCCTTCAAGGGCTGTCAGGGAGTATGTTCATCTGATGATCAGCCACAAGGATCTGTAAACCCATAGCTGACCATGAGAAAAACTCTGAGGAGTATGATAATTTAAAGTCTGGGTGAGGTTTAAAGGCCATTCATGTAAAACAATAACTGTTTTGTGAGTGGGGTCAATCATTTAGCCTTTATTTTATATACAGTAGTACCATTACAACATACTCCCTCAAAAGCAATTTTACAGTGTTAACAAGATTACAGTATTGAATACACAACACTGATAGTAAAAAAATACTACTTTGGACAATAAACAAATTTTAAATGTATAGGTCATGACAGTAGTCAAGGTCATCTTCATTAAACAGGTATGAAGCAGGGTTCATTAGTATAGTGATCAAGGCATCAAAGCATGGACAAAAACTTAATCTTTCATTTCATAAAGAAAGATGAAAGACTACACTGTAATGATCAAGAGGTAAGCTTTTCTAGATGTCCCAAAGAGAAAAACAATAAATAAATAGTTTTGTGGTGTGGAGTTGGAGGAGGCCTAGATGCCTAGTCAGATCTTACAAGCTGGTTGGGTATCCTGGAGGTGGAGAGCTGGGAGACAGTTCACAAGTCGTGAGGAGGAGAGTGACCAGTGAAAACAGCAAGAGTGAAAATGATAGCAGAGGAAAATTGCTCAGGGCTTATGTTATGCCTTTCTGCTTAGTGGATACATTGTATTGTGTCATTACATTACAATTTGATTATTTAATATGTAATAAATATTTAACCTTCTGATATACTGTATTTTTACTGGGTTTAAGGGTACACACTTGGATAGCCCTTTGTTGAATGCACAAGGATGCATTACCAAGTGATCCCAGACGAGTCTGAGAAGTCAAGCAGGAAAACTGTTTGTGGTGTAAGTAGTTTCAGCCTGTTTACAAACCCATAAAACAAAAATGTAAAAAAAAAAGGTCCTATGACTGTTACACCCAATTTTTCTTCCCTGCTGAAATTAGGCTAACCTGATGCAATATAACACATTCCATGGAAAAAAATATGCAAATAAGAAAATACCGGATGCAAAAGTTATTACTACAAAGGCAGCATCCAGCTCTTCTAATAGACCAGAAAACAACATTGAGAACATAACTGCATGGCTCTGATGCTTTTATTTAGGTGACAATCACTAAAGGACCAGTAATCACCATGTGCATGCAGAACACAATCAGCTGAAAGTGCCTCGACTTCCCAATGAGAGGACAACTACAGCAAAGACATCACAATAGTATCTAATAAGGAGAAAGGACAGCTGGAACGCAGTCAGCAAAACCACAAATAAAACAAATATTGATGATGATTAATATTAATTTTCTTCACCTTCATCCAAGACAGACATGATGATTTGTTAAAGGAATACTCCACCCAAAAATAGTATTTCTTAAAGTTGCTTACCCCATGTAGTGTGCAGTGATGGCCAACAAATATTTTTAATCTAATGGTTTTCTTCAGAACAGAGATAAGAAGGTTTCAGATATACAGGGGCCGGTCATAAAATTAGAATATCATGACAAAGTTGATTTATTTCAGTAATTCCATTCAAAAACTGAAACTTGTATATTAGATTCATTCATTACACACAGACTGATGTATTTCAAATGTTTATTTCTTTTAATTTTGATGATTATAACTGACAACTTATGAAAGTCCCAAATGCAGTATCTCAGAAAATTAGAATATTGTGAAAAGGTTCAATATTGAAGACACCTGGTGCCACACTCTAATCAGCTAATTAACTCAAAACACCTGCAAAAGCCTTTAAATGGTCTCTCAGTCTAGTTCTGTAGGTTACACAATCATGGGGAAAACTGCTGACTTGACAGTTGTCTAAAAGACGACCATTGACACCTTGCACAAGGAGGGCAAGACACAAAAGGTCATTGCTAAAGAGGCTGGCTGTTCACAGAGCTCTGTGTCCAAGCACATTAATAGAGAGGCGAAGGGAAGGACAAGATGTGGTAGAAAAAATTGTACAAGCAATAGGGATAACCGCACCCTGGAGAGGATTGTGAAACAAAACCCATTCAAAACTGTGGGGGAGATTCACAAAGAGTGGACTGCAGCTGGAGTCAGTGCTTCAAGAACCACCACGCACATACAGTGTCCATTTTAGGACATCCTCCTCCCTCCGAGAAAACTCCATCATTCCTACTACCGCCAACAAAATATTCCTCCTCCCTGCGAGGAATCCCCCGTCACCCCTCCTCCCTCCTTCCTTCCACCACCGTCCGCTCTCAGTTCTCCGAGGTCCGTTTTCCGTCATCCACCCTCCTATCTCCGTCATCAGCTCTCCGTCAACCCCCACACTCCCCCCGCACATCACGGCATTTTCATTAATGAAGTGACGTAATACTCCAGCTCCACCTTCTTCACAAGTTCATTAACCGAATTATTTGTCAATTATATTTACAGTAAGAATTTACAGCACGACTCAAACGTGGGAACGAAGGTAAATGATGTTGTTGAGTGTCTTTTAATACTGTGTAAGCATATATATTAACACGTGTGCATTAAAACATGTGCATTTACGGGGTGATTTCTCAGGCTTAAAAGCTCACCTTTTATTAAAAAGTTAAACGCAAACTTTTTTCATTCTGAAAGGCACAAACCACATCGGATTTCAGCCGTTAAACGCACGAAAATTTCGGTACACCAGATAAATAAGCGCAACATATTAACAGTTGTATTGTATGATTATAATACATATAGAAATGTGTTAATCGTTAACTAATAGTATGGGATGGTGTTTTTCGACTCAGCTACAGATGCCGATGGAAACCAGAACTGCTTTGGAAAAATACGAACGCCTTAAGGCCGATCTGGAAGAAGGTAGCGCAGCGCCTTGATTTAAACGATCCCATGTCTTGGTGGGTTTGCATAGCTTGTTGTCAATATCTTTACACCTGTTTTTTAAGGCTTATTGAGTGAAAGGGGCTTTCATGAAAAAAGTTAGGGCTTTGCTACAGGATACACCCTCCACAAGTCAAGGAAGTAAAAATAAAGGTACTGTATATATTTCTGTTTTATTTAAACCTTTTAAGTTTGAATGGGGGGTGGCACGGTGGCGCAGTGAAAGGTGCCAGTTAGGAGACCCGGTTCGCTTCCCTGCGTGGAGTTTGCATGTTCTCCCCGTGTGTGCGTGGGTTTCCTCCGGGTACTCCGGTTTCCTCGCACAGTCCAAAGACATACAGGTTAGGTGCATTGGCAATACTAAATTGTCCCTGGTGTGTGGGTGTGTGCGCCCTGCGGTGGGCTGGCACCTTGCGCGGGGTTTGTTTCCTGCCTTGCACCCTGTGTTGGCTGGGATTGGCTCCTGTATTTAGGATATTGCGGGTTGGATGATGGATGGTTGGAAGTTTGTATGCATAGCCCCATTTGGCCGTTTTAGTTTTTTTTTTCTTCTAATATTTCAGTAAACCCGGAGCTTGTCAGTTCAAATCCTGGTACTGACACCACTGTGTGACCCTGAGGAAGTCACTTCACCTACATATGCTACAAAAAACAAAAGCAATGCAACAAATTGTACCTCAGATGTTGCAATTTGCTAGGATAAAGGCATAGGTCAAATAAATAAATATGTATTACACACATAGGATCATTTATTTTCAGTTAAGTCATCTGCAGCAAACCTTTATAAATGAGGGTTTCTCCTTTTTAGATAGTGCAAACAGTTTTCTCTTGGAGAGCTTTTTTCATTTCATTGAAAATTAAAGCAGCAACTGCCAAAATATGTAGCTCTCTTATTAATTTTTCAACATTGTGTAAAATAACTTAATAAAGTAATATAAAAGTTTTAAATACTGGTTATCCTTTTACGCTAAAATATTACTAAAGAGATACAAAAAAAGTAAAATGCATATGTTGTTTTTCTTTAGGGAGATTAAATAGCCTATTACTGAAGAAATAAAAAAAACAAAAACGGCCAAATGGGGCTATGCATACGAACTTAAAAGGTTTAAATAAAACATAAATATACACCTTTATTTTTACTTCCTTGACTTGTGGAGGGTGTATCCTGTAGCAGAGCCCTATCTTTTTTCATGAAAGCCCCTTTCAGTCAATAAGCCTTAAAAACAGGTGTAAAGATATTGACAACCAGCTACGCAAACCCACCAAGACATGGAATCGTTTAAATCAAGGCGCTGCCCTACCTTCTTCTAGATCGGCCTTAAGGTGTTCGTATTTTTCCAAAGCAGTTCTGGTCTCCATCGGCATCCGTAGCTGAGTCAAAAAACATTATCCCATACTATTAGTTAACAATTAACACGTTTCTATATGTATTATAATCATACAATACAACTGTTAATATGTTGCGCTTATTTATCTGGTGTACCAAAATTTTCGTGCGTTTAACGGCTTAAATCCGATGTGGTTTGTGCCTTTCAGAATGAAAAAAGTTTGCGTTTAACTTTTTAATAAAAGGTGAGCTTTTAAGCCTGAGAAATCACCCTATAAATGCACACGTTTTAATGCACACGTGTTAATATGTATTAAAAGACACTCAACAATTAACGTAATTCACTTTCGTTCCCGCGTTTGAGTCGTGCTGTAAATTCTTACTGTAAATATAATTGACAAATAATTCGGCGAACGAACTTGTGAAGAAGGTGGAGCTGGAGTATTACGTCACTTCATTAACGAAAATGCCGTGATGGGGGGGTGGTGTGGGGGTTGACGGAGAGCTGAAGGGGGTTGACGGAGATAGGAGGGTGGATGACGGAAAACGGACATCGGAGAACTGAGAGTGGACGGTGGTGGAAGGAGGGAGGAGGGGTGAAGGGGGATTCCTCGCAGGGAGGAGGAATATTTTGTCGGAGGTAGTAGGAATGATGGAGTTTTCTCGGAGGGAGGTGGATGTCCTAAAATGGACACTGTACGCACAGACGTATGCAAGATATGGGTTTCAGCTGTCGCATTCCTTGGGTCAAGCCACTCTTGAACAAGAGACAGCGTCAGAAGCGTCTTGCCTGGGCTAAAGACAAAACTGCTGCTGAGTGGTCCAAAGTTATGTTCTCTGATGAAAGTAAATTTTGCATTTCCTTTGGAAATCAAGGTCCCAGAGTCTGGAGAAAGAGAGGAGAGGCACAGAATTCACGTTGCTTGAGGTCCAGTGTAAAGTTTCCACAGTCAGTGATGGTTTGGTGTGCCATATCATCTGCTGGTGTTGGTCCATTGTGTTTTCTGAGGTCCAAGGTCAACGCAGTAATGAATGAATCTAATATACAAGTTTCACTTTTTGAATGGAATTACTGAAATAAATCAACTTTGTCATGATATTCTAATTTTATGACTGGCACCTGTATGATGGGTCTATGGTGACCAACAGTGTACAACAGCAAATAATGGCAAAAAAGTCCACGAAGAAATGTCACATAATACACATATCAAGTCAACCCTTCATATGCTCACAGTATACAAAATGCTATTTCATGGATGAAAATGGAATGCATTTACAGTAATAGCAGTAAACCACAACTAGAGCATCTCAGAATTTTACTGCAGCAGTCTGTGAAACTACACTGGTGAATTGACCTTGTTGAGATAGCTCAGATATGCAGAAGTACTAGATAGATAGATTGATAGTTAGATAGATACTTTATTAATCTACTAGGCACATTCTCTCCTAGTAATGTTTTCTTTAAATATTAATCCTTACTTTTACATGGCTTTCAGTGCTACTACTTGGCTAGACTCCTGACCACAGAGTAACGTGGGGGTGCGGGTCTTCAATTCAAACGTATTCCATTTTCGTTCACTGGAGTGTTTATTGGAGGTGGTTTCTTTAACATTTCAGTAAAAATATTGTGTTTGGGACGTTGTGAAGATCCAACTGGACAACTTAACATATGAATTATGTGAAATGAGTAACATTAGATTTTTTTTTCTATACACATTTTTGAAACTGTTTGCCATTGTCCAGCATTGGTTACCATAGACTCCTATTATATCAGAAACTTTGTTATCTGTGTTCTGCATGAAAATATGACAGAAAAAATTAATCTCAGGCATCACTACACACCACATGGGGTAAGTAACACATAACATTTACATTTATTTTTTAGATACTTTTGTCCAAAATGACTTACAAAAGAGGCCAACATAATTGAGTAAACATCAATCTGGGGGACTGTCTGGAAACAAGTGTTACAGGACAAGGCTACAAAATTGACCAAAACAAGTGGAGAGCTCAGAGAAAAATGCAAGTGACTTACAAATTCCTAGATTATAAAACCACACAGCTAATATCAATTAGAAATTCTCCAAACAAAAGAGTTTTCATATAATAAAAAATATAATTTTCGAACAGCTTATTTCTTAAAGCAATTAAGTGCCTGTGATTCCCAGCACAGTTTTCTTCATTATAAACAAGTTGTATTGCACCTCTGTATGTCAGTAAATTGCACTGCATTGAGTGACATCATCACCTTTGTAAGTCTCACAAGATATTTTTTATTATAATTCATGGGTAAAAAGGCGTTCAGAAAAGAAACTGTGCTTTCCTCGGTGAATGAAAAAAAGTTTTATTGATATTGGAACATGAAGATAAGAAAAAGGTTTTTTTATCTTGAATGTGGTAATGTAATTTACATCAGTCAATACTGCAATATTTAGCACAAATTACAGTTTTGTTTGAGAAGGGAAATGGGTGCCAGGAGTCACAATGCAAATTTACAGAAAAAGCACCATACTTGAGGACAAAGATAAAGAGAGTTTATGGGGGGGGGGCTTCAAAGGAATTCTAGAGCATCTTTGTCATTGTTTTCAAACTCATTCAGTCCTTAGTTTGGTACTACAGGGGAAAGCTTTTGGCTGTCCTCACTCAGTAAACCAAAAGAGCCAAAACAGGCCTGGGAGCCCAATTTTCTTGTCAAGCTACTCACAGTAAAAACCACCTAGATGCACTTTTATGGCTATGCTGCCAGGTTGAAGTCGGCTGGTTGCCCATTACTTGAATATTCTTGTGAGGTTACTGGTTCTGTGCTGCTGTTAGCAAGGACAATTAGACCAAAGGCTATGGTAATTTGTTATTAGCTACAGGGTGTTCAAAGCAACGTTTCCTGGAGCTTTATAATGAATAGAATTAAGCATGCAAATAAAACAAAAAAGCCATCACTGTGTGTTGCTGGAAATCAGGCTGAGTTCCTGTGGTTTTGGAGAAAAAGACTGTTTCATGTGTGACCCTTATATAGCCCTAGTCAATGTAAAAAAATTGAGAAAAGAATCTTTAAAATGAGGGCAATTCACTAACCAGAAAGTAAAAAAAAAGTCTTGCATATGGTTAATTACCAGGAACAAACTTCATTCAAAGACACTATTAATCAGAAGAAAGACATACTGAACATGAATTTAGCTATGGTATAAAAATGTCAGATATCAAAGTAAGAAACCACTTACCTCAGATCATTGATTACTCCATCAATGTAACAAGAAATCTTTAATCTTCAACTGAATAACTTACAGGTATGTTTTGCTCATATACTGTGTTTCCCCGAAAATAAGACAGGGTCATATAATAATTTTGGCTCCAAAAGATGCACTAGGGCTTATTTTCAGGGGATGTATTATATTTATTCATGTACAACAATATACATTTATCCAAATACAGTCATGTTATCTTCTTCTGGAATATCGCCATAACTCTTCAAACCCTGAATTTTAGCCTGAATTTCTTGGTACTCCAGCCGCTTTTAGGATCCTCCAGGATCGATGTGCGTGCTTCGATGTTTGATGAATAGTTCAATGTGGTGAAGCAAAATGCCTACATACAAATACATTCATGGTGCATTTGATATTCAAATGTCGCATATTCCCCAAAGTAATGACACGATATATTTTAAGTCTTTTTTTAGTCTCACATACCATCTTCTGTGCCATCTTTTTTTTTTTTGCACCTTTACAATACAATCAGAATGTACAGTGGCGTATTTGAGCCACAGAGAAAAAAAAATAAGGACATAATGAAAATGTCTATTTTGTGATTAAAGTGGAAACTTAGGCTTTAAACTCGAAATGTCCACTTTAACCTCGTAGTTTATCATTAAAGCAGACCATCATGAACGTCATCTTAAAACTGACCCAGTTATTAAATTGCTACGAGCTTCTGGGGCTTTTTCCTAACCTGACAGCAGCAGCAAGCGGCATTGCCACACAGAACACATTAAATTTATAATATTCCAGCTCTCTGCATATTTAGAATTCTTAGATTTATACTTAATATCACTTTCATGATGAAATACATTAAAAATATGTTACATTTTACAGATAAATCGTTAACTTTGTTTAAATAATGAATACTGCTAATAGTTACACATATGGGGTGGCACAGTGGCAGGGTGGAAGCGCTGCTGTCTCGCAGGAAGTCACGTCCCTTTTGATCCCTGCCGGGAGTTTGCATGTTTTCCTGGTGGGTTTCTACAGTGTGCTCAATTTTCCATCCAAAGACATGATGAAGGTTTGGGGATTTGGTGAAGCTACAATGACACCAGTGTATGTGTGTGCTTGTGTTCGATGAGCTGATGCCCTGTCCAGAGATTTTATTTCTGTCTTGCGCCGATGCTGCTGGAAAGGGATGCATTCCCGAATTGATGGATGTAATCATTAAAGATCCTTTTCAGAGATATTGTGGCAAGGTGTCCTTGGAATTTAATGGATGTTTCGGGCACACGCATCACATCGCGTGAAATATAAACCTGGCCTTAGACGCCTTACTTTTCAGCTGACGATCTTGACCAGGGCTTATTTTTGGGGCATGGCTTATATTACAGAGCAGCCTGAAAATCATGCTAGGGCTTATTTTCGGAGTAGGTCTTATTTTTGGGGAAACACAGTAGTTGCTTTACTAAGCCAAAAATATAAGCAGCATCCTTAACATAAGAGTAACAAATCATATAGCTTTCTAACAGCCATATTGGCTGGTAAGCACTAAAGTGGTTGGGTCAACCACTTGATCAAGATCAATCCATGGAAGTTCTCACCATCTGTAAAATGACAAGTGGAAGTGTGGTATGATACCACCTGGGTAGGCCTATGTGAAACAGATCCAATTGGACATTTTAGTAGAATATGACTTTTGGGCGGTGGAAGATGATTTGAGTGGGTGCAATCAAGCCAGAACTTGTGGAGAAAGTTAAAAAATACTGCCTATATATAGTCAGGGTCATCTTTGTACTAGGCAGCTTTAGAAGCAGACCTCAAAGAAGGAAAAGAAAAGAACGTCTGACTGAACCCCATTCAAGAAAACAGCATTAGAGATAGCTGAAAGGAGAAACAACTGGCAGTTGGACAGTGCCCGCTTTTATGGCAACTCTAGGATTTCAATAGTGAGAGATGTTATCAGACTGCTGTGGGCTGGCACCCTGCCCGGGATTTGTTCCTGCATTGCAACCTGTGTTGGATGGGATTGGCTCCAGCAGACCCCCCGTGACCCTGTGTTAGGATATAGCGGGTTAGACAATGACTGATTGACTGACTGAAATGTTATCAGAATAAAACAGAAGATACACCCTTCAATGTTTACAGGTGGCAGCCATGTTTTTGAGAACAGTTATGAAAATATTTTACTGGGTGGCCTTAATATTTATCTGAAAAAATGATGAAGAAAGGTAAACAGAACTCTAATAAAGCTGTAATCATTAAGCACAGGGAAACTTTGGTATTGATTAGGAAGACAATCCAGCTGTGTAAAATGAACTTTTGAATCTCGTATGAAACCCAAAAAAACCTTAGTGCCTGAAACAACTGGCAGAGTTAGGCCCACTTCTGTGGCTGATGTCAAAGCAGTATTTGTGGCAGCACTATAGCCAGAAAATAATGCTGAATGTACTGGATATTAGTGTAAGGTGCCACTGAATTAAACTTTTCAGCTGAATTGGCATATAAGCAACTAGAGGGGATGCCTGAATTAATAATTGCTGAAAAAGTATACATGGGGTGCTGGAATGGTCAAACTCAAGATTCAACATTTCAGCCCTGGTATTGGTATAATGGACCAACACTTTGGTCTCTGTTTCAGAGTAAAGGAAGTTTACAATTTTATTTATTTGTTTTTTTTTCTGACCGTAAGAAGGTTTATGATTGAGCGCCTCTGGGTATCTTACGAGGATGGGCACAACCATATTGAGGTTCAAAAGCCACATGGAATTTTATTAAATATGGTACACCTTATTTACAGAGTTAACACTGTGGGTGTATTTTGGTGTTAAGTAGTATCTACTTAAGGATAACATATCAGTCCATCACTGATGCGCTTTGAATGTAATTTGTAAGGGGAAACATTGTAAGATTAGCAAATGTATTTGTGCAATAGTGGAGGTGTTATGAATGCTGCACAGTATGGTGGAAGTGTAGCAGGAGACAGGTTCATGGACAAATTTCTCCATGTATTAGATAGGTTGCATCTTCACACATGGTAATAAGCCTTAGGGCACTTTCACACTTCTGTGTTTCCCTGCATTATTAATTCACTGCAAACTAAGTGTTTCTATAGCCATGTTTCATGGTACCATAGAGGAGTGCAGTGTGTTCTTAAAACTTGTAATATGTCCCATATGTTTGGTGTATGAGGACGTCAAAATGCAGCATCATGCATATTAATGCATTTGTCCCAGCTCTTTCCAGTTTCCTGTAGATGAGACTGAGGATATGCATGCTCCAAGCGTCATGGAGAAATGTACCCAATATCGTCTATCTTTGATGAATCTTTAGGATTGCAGTCAACATGATTAGCACATAATTGGCAAAGTGGGCATAGTAGTACCATAACTACTACAACACACATTACTTTGCACAGCACAGCGCATGCAGGTAACAGAAAATTATTCGTGTTTGGCTTTTCTATTTTGTTTAACTAGACATCTTATTTAAACACAAATTTATTAAAAGATGCATGTGGAATTATAACATGAAAACATATAAACATATACTCAGTAAAACAGTAACACTAAAAGCATAGATCAATGCACAAAAAACAAAAGGAGACCGTAAACAGATTAACAAGGGTCCCCTGCCTATGCAAAGGTCTGAATCAGGTCTTAGATATTGCCAAGATGATTAAAATAGTTGATACAAGTGACTAAATGACAACATGAAGAGCACAGCATTCTAAGGCAATCTCATTGCTCATTGAGAGAAGCCAGTGAAAATGGTCTCCATTTCTAGTGTGGATGCCCTGTGGGCACCTGACAGTGAAGTTTACCCAACATGTCCCAGTTGAATAAGAACCAGAGCGTATTGTATCTTTTAGTGAGCATGAATATATCTGCTAATGTACCCATCAAACGAAAAAACTGCAAGATATTTGTTTTGCTTTTTAAAGGCATGCATGTACAAATCTACTTGAACTGGAACATGACATTAACCAAAAAGGGGTGCAAAAAGTACATCGAACATCAATGCGCATGCATGAAAGTTCTGCACATAGCTGTTACAGTTTTGTGATGTTAAGCTGGCCTTGAAATGCATCATAAGGAAATCAATGTTCATCTAAGTCAGCCACACAGCAAATAATATTTCCTGGAAACAAGGTCATCAATGAACACAGCAAGAAACACTTTGAAGAATTTTACCAATCACCACTATTAACCACTAACAGAAGAAAAAAAAAAAAGATTTACAAATGTACAGGTTTTTGTTCTACTTTTTTCAAAAGAATATGCATCTATTTTACACTCTTGGTGAATCATCTTATGATCTGTAAAATAAATGCTAGTTTGTTTTTTTTATTACTGCAGCATGTATTGGTAAGGTTATTTGAAAGTCAGTCTCCGAGTCCAAATGATGTGGTGTTTTGCAGTTAAATGTAATGGGATTTGGGATTAGAGTATTTGATGAAGTTGGCAGTCAGCTGAATATCACAAACACGTACATCCCTTAGAGTAGATGCCTGGTTTACTTATAGAGAAAAGAGAGATGCACTTGGGATGGGCAGAAAGAAAGGAGAAAGGAGTGGAAGTCATGGGTGAGAAACAAGAAGAAATGAAGAAGCTGAATGACAGAGAAGCACCACAAGAAAGAGGGAAAAAGAGGGACTGGTAATACTAGTCTAAGAGGACATCTCTTTTTATATAACAGATGTATTTGGCCTACGTGGGAAAGCAAGCAACAGGAGCGATAAATGCAGTTTCCATTTTAACGTTTTCGACTAAATCAAGGCAACTTGTTCACATAAAAATTTGATTGTTTTTGAAGTCAGTACAATATTACACAACAAATGGACACTGTGAAATAAGCAAGAAACTTCTATGTATTCATTTTATTTTTGTTAAAGAACCATAGCATGGATATTGTCCTACAACCCATAAGCTAGGCTTTGTGCTTAAACCTTCCGTGAAACAGAATTCTAGCTCTGACATAGCTTATTCTAATATCAGATAACAAAACGTTCTATGATAAACTCAGTAAAAATAAATAATTTGTAAATATGAATTTTGTTTAATTAACAGGTGGGTAATTTTTAAAAACAACAAGAATTATGAAACACCTGTTAATTCTGATTCAGATGTTGAAAGCTTGGACTGAATGATTCATTGTGAATATATGAACTATTGTGACTCTAGTGTAAACCAATAATTTTGTTCAAATTGGTTATGTAGCAGCATTAGAATTTCAAAATTGAATGAACTGGTAGGAGTCCATTCAATCTAGAAAGCTTGCTCAGTACTTTGCTTCAGCTCCTGATATGATAACCCCATGTACAAGAGAGCCTCATGTTTGTTTTTTGTTTTTTTAATTGAGTGTCATTCCCCTTAGTTTTCATGAGTGTCTTCAAGTGTGATTAATTTCCCTGGGTCAAATAGTATATTATCAGGTCTATATCAAGTGTGCCTTTAAACAGCTTTCAGTCTCACAAGTAGTATGAATTAGGATTAGGGAACAGTTAAGATTTAACTTACATTTCACTTCTGCTTTAAAAACAAATTCCTTTTATCAAAGACAACAGCAGCTTTTCAGTCTGGGAAACGTTCCTGAGTTTAAGTTAAAATGACAACGGCTACGGAAATTACCTTGTCAAAAATGTTTTGCTGTAAGATGTTACAAAGAGCACTGAAAACTAAAGCCTGATGAAAACCACACTGGAGCTTGAATAATAATGACATATGAAACTGCAATGCTTTGCAAAACGGAGTGGAAAGCTGTTTTTTTTAAGCAGAATTTTCATAGGTGGTGTATTAAACTAGCATTAATTAATCAGGTTTATTCATGCACTGATTTAGCATTAAACATTTAAAAGCTGCAGTATCTCTTTGCCTGAAGTATGACGCATTAAGCTGCAATATCATTGAAGAGACAATCTCTCTACTGAATAGGTAGGGTAAGAAGCTGATGGGCATGAGTATGATATAATGCATTACACCAATGTTACAATGGAGCAGGGAGAAACAGGCATATGAAGATTGTGTCTGTAGAATGCAGTCAACTGGCCACGCAGTTTTATTTCTGAGTATAGAGTCTGTTTGGTCAGATAAAACTGCACAATCATTCATTCTTCCATACTAAGATAAGTTATAGCCACCAATTAACCTATTGTGTATCTTTGGGTTGTTAAAGGAAGTTTGAGTATGGGTATGTACAACACATGGAAAATGTGCAGATGCCACATCTAGAATGACAATGCTGGAATCAAACCCATATCCCTGGTTAGTGCTGCTGCCTCATACCTTAAATGCTCATTATGGAAAGAGGGGACCAGAATCATGGCAGGAATCAACCACAAGAGGAGTGTCAGTTCATCACAGGGCTCACTTGTCCACTCACGTGGCCACATTAGTGTCACAATTTTAAGTAACAGACTACTTTTAGATATAAGGGGGAAAGACCACAGTACAAGATGTCCTGTGCAAAGTTGCAAAGAGCCACAACCTAACACAGAGCGACATCCAGGAGTATACCCTTGACAGAATAACTATTCTTTAAAGGATACTCTTCGACACTTAAACACACACCACATCAATTTAAAGTCTGCACAAATCCTAGTATGATCTATTAAGATTGTGTGATGAAACAAGGAATCCACTGAAAAGCAAAATGAACATGAGAATGTCCAAAATATCCACACAAAATCGTCTCAGCTACAACTCAAACAAGGGTCTAAGAGCTGCAAAGTCTGAATGCTACATTTAGGCAGGCACTATGGCCTTTTTAGGATAAACTTTTTTTTTTTTATTATTTTTCTATATTCCGATACTAGAGCGGCCATTTGTAGGTGGCATACTTGCATCTTCTGACAGCCATTTATCGACATGACCTTCACAGCTGCATAAGTCTGGCTTTTGATCTTATGCCATGTGTAACATTGCTAAACATAGTATCACTTGAGGACTGAGGAACACCTCATACTATTTCACATATTGGCAATGCAGGCTTACAATCATGAATGTGTGTTATAGGTCTTAGAGAACCACTGTATATTGGTTCTCATGGCTAACTTTTAGGCTGCCTGGTGTTTTGCATTTTCTGTTAGAAATAATCTATAAATTTCTGTACTGAAATGTATGGCAATGTCACAGTATATAAAGGTGCTGCTGATGGAAGCTGTCTCTAATTTTGTGCTTTAATGCTGAATGATACCAAGGGGGTTGTCTAGGAAGTGAAGAAAATGGTGAAAAGGAAAGCACTAAGTTAAAGGGCTACTTCTTAGAAAAACCTAGGCTGTTCAGAAACTAGTTAAACAGAACAAAACTCTAAAAGGACTACAAATAATAAAATGAGAAATGGAAGTGCTGTCTTGATAGCCCCCTTCCATAACTGCAATAATGCAATGGCCAAGAAATGTACCAAAAAAGTGTATTCATAATAACAATACAAAGCTATAAGAACATTAAGAAGAAGAAAAAAGACAAAAAAAATGTGAAAATCAAAGCCTTAGCTCACCCATTATGTCCTGCTGCATTGATCAACATTCAGGCTATGTCAGTAGGTGTTAATCATTTACTTGCCCACTAGTGATGGGTGAACCTCGCAGAGTAAAATACAGAAGTGATTGGGAAATTCGCCAAACTCCATGATATGCACTGAAGTTAATGGAGAAGGAGGAACTCAAGTAGTTTTGAATGAATTATAATGGTGCATTGGTCTTTTAAGTGTCTCTTGGGGCTAGGGAAGCTTTCTTCCTCCTGTCTGCAAGTCTTCACTTAAAGCACACTTCCCAACTTCAGACTTCTAATACCCCTGCCCTGAAGTATGTTTTAAACTTATTCTGGAATCACAAGGATAAACCTTATTTGCTCCGGGGACATGAATTTAGAACTCCCCACCAAAATCCCCAAATGTCCTTGTACCTCTCAGTCCTCTGTAGCTTTTAATGGTTCAACTGACCCTGGCCAGTCCACAGCAGCCTCATCCCTAATTGGTCAACAGAGTCACACCCATACCAATTGTGAGCCTGCTTAGAAATCTCCTTGAAGTTTGCTATTGTTAAAGGCCTCACACTGCTTCTCCATAGGCAGCAACTTAGTTACCCCTATATGGAAGAACAACTTGCTATCCTACAGCAGCTTGGAGGGCTTTCGGTCCTCTGATAGACATATGTAGATTCACTCTCATTCTGATTAAAGATTCAAGATCCCTTAGCATACTGACTTCTAGTGTCCTCAGAAATTACTCATAGCTTCTTCCCGGGGTGCCTGTGTCCCTCTTTTGCTCTGGATGTTTAACCTTCAGGGCATAATGCACAAAAGAAGTGGTCACGGTTTACTGGCCTCATTGACCTCAACCCCCCAATTTGGTTTGCAGCATGGGTCCGTCACTACCAAGGTGGTCCCCTCTCTATCTCTCTTGCTTGGAAGTTGTCATTCCTTGTGCATACCCGGTGGTGCTTTTGCTCCTGGTAAGCCGAGTGTTCTTTAACAAGGGAAAAGGATAAAAAGAAACCATAAACAGCCTGCACTAAGATGAGATTCAGTCCCCAGCTACCTTATACATTATCACAATACTCTGTGAGTGGAAAAAGTGTACAAAGATTTATAAGACCTGACTTGTCCTGCACACATTCTACGGTGTTTTCAAAATGGAGTTTAACAGCATGACATAAAACACTTCATAAACTATTTATACTCTGCAGGGGATGTAGGAGGAAAAACAGCTAAAGAAAGCAGAGGAAGACTATTCTAAGCTTTTCTTCTCCTAAGACTGATGCTGTAGCATGACACTTAAATTAATAATGAATTGTCAGCCAGTGGTTTTAGAAAACATATGTAGGGGTAAAGTTATTTTTTTAATGTTTTAAGTCTGCAGTTATGTCTTGTTTAATAACTGAAGAAAGTGTAGGAGGAAATGTGCCACATAGTACACCTAAAGAAAACCTGTACCTACTGTAAATCAGATGGAGGACATAATTCTGCAAAGCATCTCATGTTTATGCATCTTTAATGCCTAAAAGAGTGGTGCAATTGATAGAAATAGATTGGTGAACAACTGACAAAAAATGACAAAATGAAAGCTACTGTAGCCTGACAAGATCCTGAAAAGCAGGTAGGTTTTATGCTAAAAGATAATAACAGTTGAATTCAGTTTAATCTTCCTGAGCACACTTCCCATAGTACTCATTTATAAATATACCGTATGTAATATATATACAGATACACACATTTAAAGCATCTGATATGGACTTAATTGCTGCCTGCATTCCATTATACTCTATTTTAACTAATCTGTTTCTAAAATTTTGTGTTGATCTTATTCTAAAAGTTCTCTCTGTTGGAATATATACAGCACATCGATGCATAAAGACATTTTTAGAAATGTTTCTGGTCTTCCAGGTTATTGTAGTTTTGTTGTCTCAGACTGTTGCAACTGAGCAAACATACTGGTATTTGGTAAAGTTGTTACAATGATTCAAAGGTGATTTGTTCCAAGTTCACTTAAAATTACCACGTATCACAATTCTGTATTGGCACAAAACTGTAAAATTAGATATGCCTCATCATTAAATGGATTTGGAAAAACATCTACCAATAGGAAACTTGAAGCTGTCTTATTTTTAAGAAACATGATGTCCTCAGTTGTTCTATTTCTATCATCTTCTGAACAAAAAAAAAAAAATTGACATACATTATAGAAAAAAAAAAAATCACGCTTTGTTGTTTTTGATCTTGGTTATGGCAAATATTTTGCCTTTTTTTGTCATGCGTGTAAAAGATATGCTGCAAAAATTGTATAAACTTGAGTGCTGATTGGTATTGTGATCTTGAAATGTATGATATACATGCAGGAAGGAGGGCAATGGCACTGGCTTTTTACAAAAATATTACACCTTAATCAGTTTATTTCAGACTTATTATCTAATATACATAGTACAATTATATCCCTACTTTACAGATTTAGATGCATTATATGCTTTAATGGTGAATATACAGCAAGGCACTGAAGAGCCATTCATGGCCAATTAAACTGCCCTTAGTATACAACACTGCAATGCCACTACAGTATATACACCCTTTCCCTATTCACTCACCCCCATCCGACCCTGAAAATCAATAAATTATTGTGCCACACCCATTATAACCAAACGCACAGTCTACTTGTTCTACACACAATTCCTATTTGGCATTATAACAGAAGATCACTTTTCTTCCCTTTCCTCCTAACAGACTTTAAATTGGAAGTAGGCACATCGTTTCACTGTGTGACAAACAAGTTGACATACTGCCATTAACATTTAAAGTTACTAACACTAGTGATAGGAAGGAATCTCTTGGCAGTTGCTACAAACGGACATTTATTTGGTAAAAATGTCTTCTTTCGTTCACTTATAATGCTGTGCATCTGAACTCTTTTAGCAACAGAGGCAATAGTGGATTTCTCTTAACAATTATTAAATAACTGTCACACTAGTTTACACGCACACAGATAAACCTTTAAACACTGGTCACCGGTTTCTATGTTATACAGTGGAGCCATGATTACTGATGCTACCTTGGATAACTTAAAAGTCAGATTAAACAGATGGGCACAGCCATTTCAGATTAAGAATTATGGATATATAAAAGATTTTCCCAATTTGTATGGTACAGTATAATTTTTAAGTCTCTTTCGATACCTTGGTAGTGTTGGATTGGTACAAATATTGTGACTTCGGTATTGATATCAGCTTTTGGATGTCAATACCAGTGTAGTAAAACCCACCCCATCTAACTCTAGCCTCCTGGTGCTCTGCGCCATCGTGCCACACTTCTCACTGCTTCCTCAGATAGCCAATATGCACCAATGACATTGAAGCAATAACTACAACACCCACCTTCCACCTTAATCCAGCTCTCCCGGTGCCCAGCACCACCATGTCACACTACTCGCTGCTTTCTTCTTGATAGCCATGACATCCCAAACACATTGAAACAAAAACAACAAAATCCCCTGTCTTACTTCAACCTCTCAGGTGCACTGCACAGTCATGCGCCTCCCTGGTCCACCACACTACTGCGCCACACTACACACCACTTCCCTTTGATAGCTGTTAAGTCCTGATCACATCAAAGCAGTAAACTGCTCCCCATGAATACCCAATCACATTGAACCAATATGCACTTGGTACAGTATTCACGGCAAAGCTTTTATGAATTACTGTATAAGAAAAGCAGTATATTACCACTTACAGATTTGCCTCAAATAATGAGGGGCCTCGATAAATCAATGCACAGTTAATTGGGGTTCTAATGTACTTGGGTGTCCTATTGTCTGGAAGGATATTTTGCTTTCTGCTCCCTATACACTTCCAGTGGAAGAAACTGTGATGGCATAAACCAAATTTATCAGGCTAGAAATCGGTAACACCATTAAACAGAGTCACCTCAAGGGTGCAGGAGGAAATTGCATAAATATATGTACCATCTAAAGATTGCTTCACAAAGAGCACTCTGTGAAATAAACAATGATGGAGAAAATCAACTTTCTCAGTATTTCCTAAAAACATGATGAGGCTTTAAAGTTTCACAAATGGCTTGTTATTCCTCTTACACTCAAAAGGTTGCAATAATTCAACAATATCGAAAACAACATCAGGATTACCAAACACAACCACAAAACTAGTGCAAAGGTAACATCCAAACAAGAGCAAATACCCAGGCAAGTAAACCAAGAGCTCTGTTATAATAATACTTAAATGGCATGTACCATATTTATGTGTAATATATTCACACTATATACCTTCACAAAACTGGCATTGTGACAATTAAGGTCAATATCAGAGTTACACCCTGAAATCTTAAGTAATAATCATTTAATCCAATGGCCGTCATTTTTTAAATGATGAAAAGCCATCTTTGTATATTAAAAAGTGGCTTTACAGTAATGTCCCTTTACACATCCGAATAGACAGTTCTCTTTATGTACATAGATCAACTCAAGCCAAAACCTAAAAAGCCTTGCAAGTCAAAAATTAAAGATCAGGACACAATGCCTTCCAGTGCACAATTCAAGGCAACAGATGGCACCACCCCTGCAGCTCTCAGTATTACTCGCTAGATCTCACTGACTTCACCGAGAGATAAGCACAACACTGCAGCTTGATCGGGTCACAGCATCTTATATTCCCCTTAGGTAACACACATATGTTACCTCTTAGGACAACATACTGCCTTGCGCAGCATCACTGAACATGAAAAAAGGACCCTGCTGTCTTCTCTGCCCTTTAAAAAGTCATCCCCAAGTCTCACCCACAAAAGCATAGCAAGCAAAGGCAGGGAGATTCTTAATAGAGCTCAGTAAACAAATAAGGTTTTTGGCTATAATTAAGACCTCATTGCCACACAACAATCTTTATGCTTTCATTTCCTATCATAATGGTACACTTCTCATTCAGTTGTCAGAGACTTTTGTTCCATCACACTTTTACATTCCTCTACCTACAGTAGACACACACCCAAGTGCGAGCTGATGTGCTCTTATCAGAGGCCTATCCATCATTAGATAATTACTCAGGAGAGTCAAAGCAAGCCAGGCATCCTGCTGTTTCCATTCTACATTCAAGAAAATTTACCAATTAATTGAATTAGCCTTTCACCTCAAATGTGCACAGCCTAAGAACATTTCTCAAAACTCACAGTTGAGCACAGAATAGGCAATATTCTAAGATCACAATGAACATTTTTTATTTTCTTTTTAGACAGGTATAAACTGATATGTTTCTGTCAGATATAAAACAGGAGATTTTCTCAGGTCTCTTGTGTTGTACTTTATCACTAGCAGAGCAGATTGAAGAACTAATAACACAAAAAAATTTTCTTAAATTAAGAGAAAAATAAGTTTTACAATGTTTTATTATATTTATGTTTTAATGAAATATATTTATTTCTCAGGCAGAATGGATCATGTTTTGAAGTGTTATTTTACCAATGTAAATTCAAAAGTTGGGATATATCAACTGGAAAAAAAATATAAATCTATGTAAAAAATACCTTAACTGTGATTTATTTGAAGTCAGTACAAAACCATTCATTTTAGACACCTGCTCATGGGGGAAAAATATGGCCAGTAAGAAAAATGAAGTCTGGATATTAAAAAGCAGGTGGAAAAAAATCAAGGTAGAGTAATTCGCATCTTCTAGGTCCCCAGTTTAACTCAGTTTGGAATATGTATAATCTGATCTTCTTTACGTGGGTTTTCTCCAGATGTTCCTTTTCTGGTCACACGCGCTATAACATCTGATCAGGCCAAATAGAAAGTGAACAATTTTTCCAAATGCACACAACTACTTATTTTACTGCATAATGTTGAGTTCATACAGGAGGGCTCTCCATCTTTGTACTCAGTGTTTGGCTGAACAGGCTGCAGAACCCGAGGACACAAAAATCAGTTCACTTTGACTGTGTAACTGGAGTTTTGTCGAAGCAGACTTAGTTGTTAAATGCCGTGCTTAGTTCTGCCTCATGATGAAACCAGTGAGAAGATATAAAATTACTACATGAAGTCAATCTGTAGTATTTGGTGAATATGCTCTTAGCACCTCATTTAATTGTTGTGTTTAAAATCATGCAGAATAAAAAGTAGAAGACAGGTAGAAACTTCAGTTCTGTGCATTTATGTATATTCTTTCTGTATTTTGAACTAGGAGGCCAGTTGTTATCCAAGCAGCATCTAGCATAAGGCAGAAACTAATTCTAGATGGGGTGACAGTCCAATATTAAGCACTGTTCTCATACTTATAAAGGACCAATTTAGAGATGCTAACTAATCTAACATGCACACTTTCTGAAGTAAACTACAGTGCCCAGGGAAAATCAACATATACATGGGGAAAATGTACAGTCTTTATGTATACAGTGACTGAAGTAAGAGAAGGTCCATCACTGTCACTTGTACACAGTATAGTGAAATTCCTTTCTGCAAATAAACCCAAGACTAGTTGAGGTACAAAGCAGTACAATTAACCACGGTATCACCAAAAATCATCATTTAACTGCAGAATCTAGCTCACCTCAGCTACTTAGGCACACTAAAGACATCAGTATTAGAGCATATTAAAGCATTTTACTGAACAGTTGAGTAAAATTAGGCAAAAATGGTTCATCTATTGATGGTAAACATTACTGTCATTTGTAACAGAATAAATCATATTCAAGAGTTAATTTATTTTACCACCGCAATTTTTATTAGGCCAAATTACCAACTATAATATTTATATTTTATTTAATAATTTCCCATTCCCCATTTAAAGATAAAATCCTGCATGGATCCACAGGTAAAATATTCACTCTAACCGCAGGCACACACCTCCGCCAAATTTCTATGAATGCAATATCATCTTAGTACTAAACAAAAATGGTTAAATAAGGGAGCACAGGCATGGATTTTGCCTTCTTCCTATGTAGCTCACTTTGCATTAGCAATAAAACACAGCTGGATGCAGAGCCTATTACCAGTTATCTGTCTTGTTCATTTATTACATTTTGTACCGAACTTCCTCCCTTTGGGTAAATATGACGCACACAAACAAACTGAAGCCTTTGCTAATAAAGTATGAAGCCACAAAATAACTGTTGATCACTGACAGCACTGCACTGTTTTTTTCAAGGAATGGATCAAGCTAATGAAAAATGTGATGTACCAAGAAAATATGACATCTCTAAAGCACAAATGCATAGATAGATAGATAGATAGATAGATAGATAGATAGATAGATAGATA